>CM028885.1:23903833-23913833 GCA_016801885.1 Toxotes chatareus | reverse complement strand
TAACTTGACAGCTGGCAGCTCCTGGTTTCTGATGTTGTTCCTCTCAACTCTCTGAGACAGGAAGGAATCTAAGGTCAGGAGCCGTGATGGAAAGCCCTCCGTGTTTCCTGAGCCCACAACAAGAGGATATTCCTGGTGGAGGTGTGGAGAGGGGCTGCCGCGGTGCCATAGATTGGATGAAACAGGGGTAGAAGAACCACTGGAAGCACTGCATGATGTCCCGCAGTGCATCGTTCACCTGAAAGTGGCCCAGGGGACTGTGGGAGTTTTCGTCAGACGAAGACATCACCAAGCACTCACCCACTGCCTGTCTGTCCGCAGGTATCTTCCTGATCTACCTGATCACCTTCCTGATGATAGCGGAGCCAGGTGTGGTGGTTTGTGCGTTCCGGCGCCTCCTCCTGGGCCTCGGCATGGCCATCACCTACTCCGCCATGTTGACTAAAACCAACCGCATCTACCGCATCTTCGAACAGGGCAAGAGGTCGGTGACCCCGCCCAAATTCATCAGCCCCACCTCCCAGCTTATCATCACCTTCATCCTCATCTCTGTCCAGGTGAGACTGTAAGTGTCACGTGACCTCGTTACTGACTGCAGCAACTTGTTACATGACGCAGGTTCATCTGTGCGCGTGTGTGTGCGTGTGTGTCAGGTCCTCGGTGTGTTTGTGTGGTTCGTCGTCATCCCCCCTCACACCATCATCGACTATGAGGAGCTCCGCCCCCCGAACCCTGACCTGGCTCGAGGCATCCTGAAGTGTGACATGTCCGACCTGTCAATAATCTGCTGCCTCAGCTACAGCATCGTGCTCATGGTGAAGTATTGATCCAGTATTGTTCTGTTATTGATGGTCACTGATTGGATGTTGAAGACTAAGCAGCTGTTCTGTCCGTCCTGACATCATGTTGACCTTTGACAGAGAAATTGAATGCAGTGCTGCAGTAAACTGTAGTGTTTCTGTTGCTAGGTGACGTGTACGGTGTATGCAGTGAAGAGTCGCGGTGTCCCGGAGACATTTAATGAGGCAAAGCCGATCGGTTTCACCATGTACACCACCTGTATCGTCTGGCTCGCCTTCGTACCGATCTTCTTTGGTACTGCCCAGTCCACCGAGAAGGTAAGAACCAGGCTGAACCAGGCCAGAGTCAGGTTGGACTGGGATGGAACTGGAACAGCTGGGTGTGGACAGTCAGACTCTGATGGACTTATTTTAGATTCTTTTTGCATTTTTGCATTTACTTTGTGGTTGACAGTCTAAACAGAGACAGGAAACAAGGTAGGGAGATGCCATGACGTGTTGCCCTGGCCAGCAACTGAATTGTGGACGGTCATACAGCAAGCGTCCCAACCCATCAGCCAACCAACACCCTGCTTTAGATTCTTAAAGGTGTTTCTTACTCAGCATGAGTTCGTCTTCAGGAAGAAGTGAGGTCCAGCAGCAGGGGACAGAGATGAGGAACCAAACAGAAGGAGTCAACGATGTGGCAGCTGACAGGACCGGAGTCTGTCTGAGATTTATTTCTGTTCAGTTCAACACGAACGACGCGAGTAACCGACAGAGTTTAAAAAAATCAGATGAAAGCTGTTTTCAGTGCTGAGGTTCATCGTCCGTCCAGAGTTCATGGAGGGACGAGAGATAAAGCACTGCAGCATTAGACACAAAGTGGAGTCATTTCCAGGCAGAGAGGAACGGCTGGATTATACAGATTATAAACCAACACAGGACGTAATTATAGAATAATAACTGTTAAAACCTGAGTTCCAAAGAGCTTCAGAAAAAAGAAACTATGAAAACCAGAAATAACATGAAGGAAAACAGCAGCGTCAGACTGGAACAGCTGGATCACCTGCAGGCATTCCTGAAAAATAAAAAAATAAAAAATACAGAAAGGTTCTCAGGGAGCTGGTCAGCAGGTGGACTCACACCTGCAGGTCTTCATCCTGAAGAGGTCCACAGGTGGGACTGAGATGGTCACGGCTCAGAGACATGTCCGCGTGCCAGCGTGTGAGAACTGGTGTGGATGAGAGTTGGCCTGAGGTGCTGAGGACTCTGGGTATTCTCTGGGTGTTTAGCTGTCTCAGTCGGTCTGTGACAGTATCTGTGGAGCAGCAGACCAGAGCCACTCTTCATACAGAGCAGGTTCAGACCAAACTGTGTAATATGATCTGCAGAGACTCAACATTTGCCCCAAGAGCAGAGGAAACACTTGCTGTAACAGGTGGAACCCTGAACCTGCTAATGGCAGAAATAATAAGAACTAATGAGAGTGACGATGGGGCAGTAGGTGGTCCACAGATCCCAGTGCAGCTCAGCGAAGCTTCCTGAACCATCTACAGCTCTGGTTGCAACAAAATGCTTTTTGAGAGTGAAGGTGTGAAATGGCTGGATGAGGACGATGCACAGCCTGAGCCTCTGGCTCCGAGACCGAGGTTCTGCAGGGGGAAGACGGCCGACTGATCGTTGTCCTTGAGGAGGTTCTTGTGGTCTCATGCTGAGAAGAGAACTGAAGCTGTTCTGTTGTTTCTTTGCTGTCTGAGTCTCTCTCTGTCTCTGCAGATGTTTATCCAGACGGCCACTCTGACTGTGTCCATGTCTCTCAGCGCGTCAGTCTCTCTCGGGATGCTCTACATGCCGAAGGTTTACGTTATCATTTTCCATCCTGAGCAGAACGTCCAGAAGAGGAAGAGGAGCTTCAAGGTCTCAACTCAGCCTCGCTGTGTCACCTGTTGGTTGCTGTGTTGCCTGACAGCTGCTCTGTTGCCTGATTGTTGCTGTGTTGCTGTGTTGCAGGGTGTTGTCCAGGCTGCCAGACTGTCTCAGAAATCATTAAGTGAGAAACAGAACGGAGAAACAAAGATTGAACCTGACAGAACACAGTAACACTACGAGCTACAGGTACTGACACACACATCAACATTCACTTCTTCTCTGTGCTGTAACCTGAGACAGGTACAGTCAGTCAGGTACAGCCAGACAGGTACAGTCAGACAGGTACAGTCAGTCAGGTACAGCCAGACAGGTACAGTCAGTCAGGTACAGTCAGTCAGGTACAGCCAGACAGGTACAGTCAGACAGGTACAGCCAGACAGGTACAGTCAGTCAGGTACAGCCAGACAGGTACAGCCAGACAGGTACAGTCAGTCAGGTACAGCCAGACAGGTACAGTCAGACAGGTACAGCCAGACAGGTACAGTCCGTCAGGTACAGCCAGACAGGTACAGCCAGACAGGTACAGTCAGACAGGTACAGCCAGACAGGTACAGTCAGTCAGGTACAGCCAGACAGGTACAGCCAGACAGGTACAGTCCGTCAGGTACAGCCAGACAGGTACAGCCAGACAGGTACAGTCAGACAGGTACAGCCAGACAGGTACAGTCAGTCAGGTACAGCCAGACAGGTACAGCCAGACAGGTACAGTCCGTCAGGTACAGCCAGACAGGTACAGCCAGACAGGTACAGTCAGACAGGTACAGCCAGACAGGTACAGTCCGTCAGGTACAGCCAGACAGGTACAGCCAGACAGGTACAGTCAGACAGGTACAGCCAGACAGGTACAGTCAGACAGGTACAGCCAGACAGGTACAGTCAGTCAGGTACAGCCAGACAGGTACAGTCAGACAGGTACAGCCAGACAGGTACAGTCCGTCAGGTACAGCCAGACAGGTACAGCCAGACAGGTACAGTCAGACAGGTACAGCCAGACAGGTACAGTCAGTCAGGTACAGCCAGACAGGTACAGCCAGACAGGTACAGTCCGTCAGGTACAGCCAGACAGGTACAGTCAGACAGGTACAGCCAGACAGGTACAGTCAGACAGGTACAGTCAGTCAGGTACAGCCAGACAGGTACAGTCAGTCAGGTACAGCCAGTGGACTTGGTGGACTGTATTGAGGAAGACCTCTGTGCTCTGTGGGGAGGTCCAAAGTGTCCTTGAGGACATTCCAGGTTCTAGAAGAGATGCCAGGTCCTGTTGGTTCTTGAGGAGTTTCCATTGCTCCATGAAAGGTTCCAGGGTTCTGAGTGGAACATCAGAGGGTCTTTGAGTCTGAGAACAGTCGAGTTCAAAAAGACGCCTTTAACCCTCTGATAACAGGTAGGCGATCGGAGCGAGGCGAGGAGTTGGTCAGAATCCCTCAGAACCGACCTTTAACCAAAAGAGAAGCTCTAACACTGGAACCAATCACAGCTCTGCAGGTGTGTTCAGGACCTGCTCTCAGTCTGAACCTGCAGCTCCATCTCTGCTGTGAAACCTGAATTTATTCAGTGGCAGAATTTTAATTTTTCATTGGTTAAACTGCCTGCAGCTGATCCAGGATCAGTTTGTCAGGCCTGACTCTGACTGAATCCACTCAGGTTACATTTTACTTTTTTTTAAAAACCTTTTCAAACCGTGGTTTACAAATTCAGATGGAAAGAAAGAAAGTCCAAAAACTCACGAGGACTGGAAGAAAGTCAACACTGGGACTAATGGACCCAGGAGACCTCTGTCCAATCAGGTTACTCTCTGTCAGTGATCAGAACCTCTAAACTCAGAGTGAAGTGTCCTCTAAAAGCAAGACGTCAAATTCAAAGCACAACTTTTACTGAGTTTCTGTCTGTCTGGTTTTTAACGCCACAATGGATCCATGTTGACTGGTTTCACTGGTTTCTGATCTCAGTGTGTCCCCGCTCATTCTAAGCTCCACCAGCTCGTTCCTGTCTCAGCCAATCACCTGTCAGACATTAAAAGTGTTCTCTCTCTCTTTCTCTGCTGTCAATCAGCACGTGATGCTTCATGACCCGCCTCCGCTCCACTCTCCAATCAAACCCTCCGATCCGAAGGTTCCTTCAACAAAGACGTCGCAACCTCGAGCCCCGTTTACTCACCACCACCACCAGTGTCTTGGCTCTTTCACGTAGGAAGCTTCTAATCCACAGGATCTACTTCCTGCCGGGGCCTGAGCGCCAAATTCTGTTCTACACGTTTTCTTTTCCCTCGGTTCCTCCTGTCGTGGCAGCGAAGAGGAAAAGCACCAAGAGTTTCACAGAGGATTTATCTGAGACCCTGTGGAGGGCCGTGAGACCGCCCCTTTAAGATCCTGTGAATTCACACATCAATGAATGAATGAATGAATTTCACTACTGTATTAATATAAACGACTCCAGCAGTTTGTTGTTTCACTGTAAAACTGAATTAATTTAAAAGATCGTACGTCATAAATCATGTGTCTGATGATGAAACAGGAAGGTTAAGGTAATGAATGGATGAATGAATGAATGAATGAACTGTTTTAAAGGGAGTTGTGTTTGTTGTTTGTTCTTCCTCGTGCAGAAACAGGTGAACAGGATGATGAAGGCTCAGGATCGCGGTGTCACGTGTTCATCTGTCTACATACTTTTGTCCACGTGTCTGTGTTTTCTCTGATTCTGTAAAACAGAGTCAAACTAACGTTTCTGATGTTTAAAGATTTACATGTGAATATGAACATACAACATACATGTAACATACATGCAACATTTACGCAGCTCACGTGCTTCACCTGTGACACACTTCCTGTCTACATACAAATAAACAAGTGCATCACTTCTGTTAGTGTTGAATGATTCTGTTTGTTTTCCTGTGTAAACAAACAAACATCGCGAGATTCACAGTGAGACCAAACCCGAAACATCTGTGTCAGCATCTGGAGCCGTGCAGTCTGCAGTGTGCGTGTGCGCGTGACCTGTCACAGTGATCGGTGCCACAGGTTGAACCACATCCCATCTCCTCACGTGGGTCAGAGCTGCTCCTGATCCACGAAGTGACACGAACCCGGATCAGGATCGGCTGCTTCTGTCTGATCCGGTTTCCGTTTCTTCACTCAACTGATTCCGTCTGTCACATCCAACATGGCGGCCTCCGCGTCTTCACGTGAGCTGTTCACAGAGGGAGTGAGAGCGGTTCTTCACACCTGGCCCGTTCTACAGGTAACTGTCGGCAAACCCGAGAGACAGACAGCAGAGAGGGAGACAGAAGAGAGGGAGACAGACAGGTGTCCGCAGAGAGACGGTTACACCGGTCAGACGGACCGAAGCTAAAGCTAACAGGCTATATGTTTAGCAGCGGAGCTCAGTGAGTGTCGGTGACAGACTGAGGGTCACCTGTCCGTCCGTCTGTGTCTCCTCAGATCGCGGTGGATAACGGGTTCGGGGGCGTGTACGGGCAGCAGAAAGCTGATTGGATGGTGGATGTTGTTCAGAAGTATTTCCATGACAACGGTAGGTAACAATGGTAACCGGTCAGCTGATGTTCAGCAGGTGTTTGTTTATACTATTAATCATTTATTAATTGATCAGCTGTTATGGATCAGAAACATTAGACACACACACACAGGACTTTGGGGCAGATGCTGGTTCACAGTCACAGATCCGGAATCTGCCGCTCAGTGCATCATGGGAAATCCCCTGACAGTCTCTCCTCTTTCTCGCCTGTCCCTCATCAGTGGAGATGCAGGTTTCCATGGTGTCAGTATTTTTTTGTTGTTGCCATAGAAACGTTACCTGAGTGACACTGATCACGTTAGTTACACAGGTGAGTCTGCAGATGTAAACTATGAAAGGTTGTCCGGTGGTAACATCTGGATCTGTGTGTGTGTGTGATCAGCTGACCTGCAGCAGTGTGAGGTCGAGGATTTCATTGCTGAACTGATGGATCAGGAGTTTGACACAGTGGTGGATGATGGGAGTTTACCTCAGGTACACACACACACAGTTCTGCTCCGTCAATGCTGCAGTTGAACAAACGCTGACAGCTGGGGGCGTTAACCCTGCTTCACCTGTCCACAGGTGTCTGTCAGTCTGCTGCAGGTGTTCAGCCAGTGGCAGCAGGGGGCGCTGCAGCAGCTCCAACACACCATCAACACTCTGACACAGAAGAAGAGTCAGCGGGCAAAGGTCACGGCTCCGCCCACGCAGTCCGATGAAGAGAGCGACGATGAAACACAGGTACGTGTCACCTGAGCTCTGATTGGTTAGTTTACACAAAGGTGAGTCAGAGGACGAGGTTCAGTTTGCTGTTACCTCAGCAGTGAGTCTGATCATTCAGTGGATTCATGTTACCATGGTGATCTGCTCCAGTTTAAAGTGATGCCAGGGAAACCAGCAGGTCCAGGAGAACTCTGTGAGCAGAGCTGATCCTGGAGTCTTTCTGTGTCCAGGTGATGGACTACGAATCGTCCAGTCCATCAGTCAGCAGGACGGATCCTCCTCATCCTCCTCAGGATGAAGACGGATGGACGGTGGTGAGGAAGAAGAAGTGAAGAGGAGGATGAACTGTTGAACTCGAGAGACTGAAGCAGCTGACCTTTGACCTTCAGGATGAAAGTGTGTGACAGATCTTTGCAGCAGCTTCCACGTCCTCCAGCCTGAAACCGTCCCGGTGGACGCAGTCTGCTGTGGACCTGCAGGACCAGAGGACGGTGGCATTAAACCAGAGTCACTCTGGTTTTTGTTTTTATATTAAACCTGTTTAAGATTAGACCTGTGTGATGTCACCGTACTTTACTTTCACCTGCTAAACTCTTCCACACTGTGACATCGTACCGTAGCCCTGTGGGACCAAACATCTGCGAAGTGTGAATAACATTTTCACTGGTCGCACCGGATCACCTGACATTTAGCAGGCGTGCATGCGTGCGTGTGTGTGGGGCCTCTGATTGGCTGTGATCCCGGTGATGTTTCCGCTGCAGAGGCATCACTGACGTTTGACATTTACAGCTGAGCAGAACCAGGACATCCCAGTCTCAGACTGGTTCTCTGCTGGAAACCAGTGGATCCTTCTCTTCAGGTGAGGAGTTTGAGTGTCTCAGCGTCTGGTTTGATGAGGGTCAGGTGGAGGTGATGTGGACTGCCAGACTGTAGGTGGATCTGAGCAGGGGAACTGTGTGGTAGGATTAGAGGCTCCACAGTGGCAGGCGGCAGCCGAGGTGGTTCAGCATCAGGATCCTGTGGAACCCGTTTCATTACAGCGAGCACTTATTTTGAAAACCAGATGTAGTCACGTGTGTCCTTGCGCTAACTTCGCCAAGTTGGACGCAGGTTGATAAACCGCGGCTGCTCAGGAAGGATAATGGTGGATTATCACAGTAAAAGCCCTCAGTACAGAACCGAGTCCAGCTGTGCTCGTCAGCCCTGGCCCTGGCTCTGGCCCTGGCCCTGGTCTTGGCCCTGGTCTTGGCCCTGGTCTTGGCCCTGGCCCTGGCTCTGGCCCTGGCTCTGGCCCTGGCCCTGGCTCTGGCCCTGGTCTTGGCCCTGGCCCTGGTCTTGGCCCTGGCCCTGGCTCTGGCCCTGGTCTTGGCCCTGGCTCTGGCCCTGGTCTTGGCCCTGGCTCTGGCCCTGGTCTTGGCCCTGGTCTTGGCCCTGGCCCTGGCCCTGGCCCTGGTCTTGGCCCTGGCCCTGGCTCTGGCCCTGGTCTTGGCCCTGGCTCTGGCCCTGGCCCTGGCCCTGGTCTTGGCCCTGGTCTTGGCCCTGGTCTTGGCCCTGGTCTTGGCCCTGGCCCTGGCCCTGGTCTTGGCCCTGGTCTTGGCCCTGGCCCTGGTCCTGGACCACAGAGCTCAGGGGAGAAAATCTCTGGGTTTCACTTTTCTTTGTTTCCTGTTGGCTTTCTGCTTCTTTTCCCAGAAACGAATAAATTATTTACAGAATAATAATAATAAAATAATCTGACAGATGATTCACATTCGTCCACGTTTCTCAGAGGTCTGTCTCTGAATAAATGTTGTTATTGTCCACATGGACGATGTTGTGTTCACTGATACTGACACTGAGAACAACAACAAACAAGGCGTCAAAAAAAAAAATCTTGATTTTTGCTCAGTTGTTTTAAGTTCAGATTCTACAGAGAGAATTTTGTCCTGAGGACTTGCTGTAGGCTCCGCCCACACTGAGGTCTCTGGAATCTTCATATGATAAAATATGCAAATATTCATTAAAATAAACAAACATTGCGCTGACCTCGTTAAAGTTCTGAGCTCTGTGGAGTCTGTGACGCCATCAACCCTGAACCGGCTTCGCTCGACGGTGAACTTTCTACATGTTGCAGAGGGAATCTGGTCACATGGTCTTGTTCCAGGCCCCGTCCACACTGTCCGGGTCTCTGGGATCGTTCTACGAGAAAACAAATTTTTCAAAATGACAATAAAAGGAACCTGTTAACCTGAGCCGGTTTTTGGGACTGATCCTGATCCTGATCCGAACACTCAGCCAGGACCAGCAGGTTCACGTCAGCGCTTCACTGCTGGATCCAGAGGGATCCATCTGGGACCTGCTGCCATTTTCAGTTTGATGGTGTTGTTTACCTTTGTGTTTACAGGTTACTGTACCTGTCCTGTATGCTGTACCTCTGAGTGGCTGGTAAACAGAAGGGTCACTTCCTGAAACGCTGACATTTTCACATCTTCAAGGTTCAAAGGTCAAAACCTGGCGACTGTTGGTCTGAGGCAGAACCAGGACCGAGCCCATGTTTCTGACACCTGGCGTGCTTTGGACGCGGATATACAGAAGGGTGGACAAAGGTCAAAGGTCAGGAAACATCTCTGCTGAGATTTCATTCATCTTTATTTTCACAGAGGAAGAAACGTTCCACACAGACAGCACACGTAGAAAAAACATGATGTCACTGAGAGAGGAGGGGGGGTCAAAGGTCATTTCAAGGCACTATTTCTTATATGAACATAGAAACAGGTAAGACAGGAGGTCAGAGGTGGTGTGAGGACGACTGTCAGCTACAGAGATCAGTACTGTCACAGTCAGTGAAAGGGTTGGCTGCTGTCAGGAAGCTACGGTGTGCTCAACTGAACCTGAACTCATCATCATCATCAGAGAGGTTCTGGAGTCTTGGAAGTCCTTGATCAATAACTAATAATTGATAATACTCTCCGATGTCATACTGGTGTCTGTTAAATACAAACTCAGCATAAATCATGAAATAAATCAGAGGAATCAGCTGAGATCAAAGAAATCAGCTGAGATCACAGGAATCA
>CM028885.1:23876333-23898833 GCA_016801885.1 Toxotes chatareus | reverse complement strand
CACACCTCTCCTCTCTCTGTCTGTCCTCAGACCCACTCTCACATTTATTAACCGTTATTCCATTAACTCGGTGTCCTCTCTGTCCCGTCGTCCTGCGCCTGTCTCTCTCTGGTCTGTCTCTGTCCCTGTCTGCAGGTGTCTCTGTCCCTCTCTGTGGTCCTGGCTCCGTCTCTAACACATGACTGTGTTTAATGTCCCCCTCTGCTTCATATCCATGTTGGATCCATATTCTCTGCAGACTGTGATGGAACAGCTGTTTGCTCCTGTGCTCTGTCTCCTATCACAGCTGTAACCTGCTGAGGACAGTGTCCACTCACTGTTCCGGGATCTGAATGCTGTCCCTCTAACATCGTCCACTTCCTGTGTGTATCATGTCCTATATGCTGCATGTCCTCCTCCTCTCCTCCATTCCCAGCTGTCCTCTCTCCCTCCTCTCACCCAGCCCGGCCCTCAGCAGGAGGCTCCCACCTGTGAGCCAGGTGTCTGCTGATCTGGGGTCAGACTCTGTCTCTCTGTATAAACACTGAACTGAACTGAATTAAATTTAGAGTCAAATGTTTATGCAAACTGTAAACTGACAGCACTGTGTATTACACTGTACACACACACACACACACACACACGCAGTGTGTATTATTACATATACTGTACAGTATGAGTGTATCAGTGTGTACTCACAGTTACTGTCTGTGTCTTCAGGTTGGTACACACTGTCCTCCTCCTCCATCCTCTGAACACAGCAGGACATGGAAGCATTTACAGTGAGAGACACAAAGGTCACACAGAGGTCACACACAACCCCCCCAGCTGTGGTGGTGCAGGAGCACAGAGCCATGGAAGGGGTCAAAGGTCAGACTGTGTCCTTACCCATGAACCTTTAATGACCTTAATCACTGACAGTCTTCACACACATAGTACTGCAACATTACTGTAACATTACTGTAACATTACTGCAACATTACTGCAACATTACTGTAACATTACTGCAACATTACTGCAACATTACTGTAACATTACTGTAACATTACTGCAACATTACTGTAACATTACTGTAACATTACTGCAACATTACTGCAACATTACTGTAACATTACTGCAACATTACTGTAACATTACTGTAACATTACTGTAACATTACTGTAACATTACTGCAACATTACTGTAACATTACTGCAACATTACTGCAACATTACTGTAACATTACTGTAACATTACTGTAACATTACTGCAACATTACTGCAACATTACTGTAACATTACTGCAACATTACTGCAACATTACTGTAACATTACTGCAACATTACTGCAACATTACTGCAACATTACTGCAACATTACTGCTGCTATATCCTGGTAGTATTACAGCAGCCGTACCTGGATATCCACCAGTCTCTCCTCCAGCAGCCTCTGCTGACGCTTCGCTTTTCTCTTCAGCTTCTTCTTCTTGTTCTTAGACAGTTTACCCACCTACACACACACACACACACACACAACAGGAGAGAGCAGAGCTCATGTTTCTACCCACTAACGTTTTCTCACACACACTTTGTGTTACAAAAACTACACACTACTGAACACTTCACACTCAGGCCCTCGGGGGGGGTGTTAAACACCTGAAACTAGCAGGAACCAGTGAGAACACTGCAGGCATCACACCTGGACACTTACCTGGAGATCCCTGGGAGCCGTGCTAACTAGAGAGAGAGAGAGAGAGAGAGACACATAGAGGCAGACAGAGAGAGAGAGAGAGAAACAGGAAGAAAACATCAGAAACAGAAACAGAGGAAGGAAAGATGGAAGAGCAGGAATACAACAACAGCAGAGGAGTAACAGATAGACAGGTCACAGAGAGACAGATGAGTTAGGCCTGTGTAGAGGGAGAAGGAGACAGCTTAGAAAGCAGACAGACAGTCTGACAAATGTCCAACTGTCTGTCTGAACAGAGTGAAAACCACAGCTCCCAGTAACACTCCCATCTGACTGCATGTCCCTCCACAGGCTCATGTCCCTGAGGTGATCGGCTGAAGTCCTGCTCTCAGGTTTACATCTGATTTCTGTTAGTTGGGCTGTGATGAATATCACAGCTGGAACTGAGTCCTGATCTCACCTGACCTGAGATCTGAGACGGGTCCTGATCTCAGGTCTCAGATCTCAGACGGGTCCTGGTGTCCCTGATGTGGGGGTTTTGGCTCAGTCTCCTCTAAGACGACTTTTGAGGAGTTTCAGTTATTTGTGTCTGACCAATCACATCGCAGCTCCTCACCTGATGAACCTGATGGGGGCGGTGCGCCGGCTCTCTGCCAGACGGTGGCTTCAGCCGCCAACCTCCTGATGTAAACCTCATCAACATCCAGTAAGATGTTCTCCGGTTTGATGTCAGTGTGGATGATCTTGCACTTAGTGTGAAGGTAGTCGAGACCCTGAAGCACCTGCAGCACACACAGACCCCGTCACTGACCAGCTCCACGTCCCTGAGGTCACGTCAGAGACACGAGGTGTTACCTGTCTGATGATGGTCTTCACACAGACCAGAGGAAGTCCCATGTAGTTTGACTTGATGATCCATTTTAACAGCTGGTGACCCAAAACCTCCAGAACCATACAGACATCTGAGAGCAGCTGAGGAAACTACTGACAGGCAGGCAGAGAGACAGAGACACAGAGAGACAGAGAGAGAGACAGAGAGACAGACAGACATCTGAGAGCAGCTGAGGAAACTACTGACAGGCAGGCAGAGAGACAGAGACACAGAGAGAGAGAGACAGACAGACAGACAGACATCTGAGAGCAGCTGAGGAAACTACTGACAGGCAGGCAGAGACAGGACAGGCAGAGAGACAGAGACATCTGAGAGCAGCAGAGAGAGAGAGAGAGACAGACAGACAGACATCTGAGAGCAGCTGAGGAAACTACTGAGGCAGGCAGAGAGACAGAGACACAGAGAGAGAGAGCAGAGACAGACAGACATCAGAGCAGAGGAAACTACTGAGAGAGAGAGAGAGACAGAGAGAGAGAGAGAGAGACAGACAGACATCTGAGAGCAGCTGAGGAAACTACTGACAGGCAGGCAGAGAGACAGAGACACAGAGAGAGAGAGAGAGAGAGAGAGAGAGAGAGCAGACAGAGACAGAGGAAACTACTGACAGGCAGGCAGAGAGACAGAGACAGAGAGAGAGAGACAGACAGACATCTGAGAGCAGCTGAGGAAACTACTGACAGGCAGAGAGAGAGACAGACAGACAGACATCTGAGAGCAGCAGAGGAAACTGAGGCAGGCAGAGAAACAGACAGAGACAGACAGACAGCTGAGGAAACTACTGACAGGCAGGCAGAGAGACAGAGACAGAGAGAGACAGAGAGACAGACAGACATCTGAGAGCAGCTGAGGAAACTACTGACAGGCAGGCAGAGAGACAGAGACACAGAGAGAGAGAGACAGACAGACAGACAGACATCTGAGAGCAGCTGAGGAAACTACTGACAGGCAGGCAGAGAGACAGAGAGACAGACAGACATCTGAGAGCAGCTGAGGAAACTACTGACAGGCAGGCAGAGAGACAGAGACACAGAGAGAGAGAGACAGACAGACAGACAGACATCTGAGAGCAGCTGAGGAAACTACTGACAGGCAGGCCAGACAGACAGAGAGAGAGAGAGAGACAGAGAGAGACAGACAGACAGACATCTGAGAGCAGCTGAGGAAACTACTGACAGGCAGGCAGAGAGACAGAGACACAGAGAGAGAGAGACAGACAGACAGACAGACATCTGAGAGCAGCTGAGGAAACTACTGACAGGCAGGCAGAGAGACAGAGACACAGAGAGAGAGAGACAGAGAGACAGACAGACATCTGAGAGCAGCTGAGGAAACTACTGACAGGCAGGCAGAGAGACAGAGACACAGAGAGAGAGAGACAGAGAGACAGACAGACAGAGACACAGAGAGAGAGAGACAGACAGACAGACAGACATCTGAGAGCAGCTGAGGAAACTACTGACAGGCAGGCAGAGAGACAGAGACACAGAGAGACAGAGAGAGAGAGACAAAGAGACAGACAGACATCTGAGAGCAGCTGAGGAAACTACTGACAGGCAGAGAGACAGAGACACAGAGACACAGAGAGATAAACAGAGAGAGTAACAGAGAGAGAGAGACAGACAGAGAGACATCTGAGAGCAGCTGAGGAAACTACTGACAGACAGGCAGAGAGACAGAGACACAGAGAGACAAACAGAGAGAGAGAGAGACAGACAGACAGACATCTGAGAGCAGCTGAGGAAACTACTGACAGGCAGAGAGACAGAGACACAGAGAGACAGAGAGAGAGACAGACAGGCAGACAGGTGATGAAGAAGGATACGTATTCCGTTGACTCCAGAGATCTTGAAGTCATCGATCAGTTGGACGATGGTCTCTCTGTGGGGGTCGGACGGATCACTGTCCCTCACCTGGAAACACAAACAGAACAGTTGCCTGTGTCCATCACAGAATGAATGAATGTACCTGCATCACAGGTACGGCTCCTCACAGCAAATGTTCGCTCAGTGGTTTGGGAACCTGTGTGTGTATGTGTGTGTCAATGTGTGTGTGTGTGTGAGAGAGACCCACACATCGGAGAAGTTTGATCTCATCCAGAGCCGTCTCGGTGTAATGTGGAGCGCTCTTTACCACCTTCAAGGCCACAAAACGCTTCTTCCTAAACAGGCGTGTCCAGAGGACGAGACAGAGCAGAGTCTGTGCAAAAGGCGGTAAAATGATTTCAGAACATGTGTGTGATTGGTGTGTTTACTGTCTGTCGTACTGAAGGTCCCAGCAGAGCCAGACGGTGGAGAAATGTCCCCAGCCCAGTTTTCTGACCACGTGGTACCTCCCATTGAACAAGTCACCGATCTTCACCGGGTAGTAACCACCTGGAACACAGACAGTTCAACGTAAGAAAACACAGCAGGGTTTTCCCAGTGTCCCTGGTCCACGGGCTGGACCTTCAGCAGTCAATCAAATCAAATCTGATCTGAGAGCAGCCTCAGTGGGTCAGAGACTCTGTGAACGTCTCACCTTTGCAGTAGTCTGATGGGTCTTCCTGCTCCTCATCATCTGAGCCCAGCAGCTGGGTGGGGGGCGGGGTTAACGCTGGAGGGGGTGGGCTCAGAGCAGAAGGGGGTGTGGTCAGTTGATGGGTGGTTGATGACATCATAGAGGGCAGACAAATGGGAGGACCCAGAGAGTCGAAGGAGCTGAAGAAGGAGGCGGAGGAGGAGCAGAGGGGGGTGTAGAGGTGGGAAGAGACACTGGAGGTGAAGGTCACTGTGGTCAGCAGGAAGGGGTCCGGGTGGGAGGGGCTTAAAGGAGGAGTAGGAGGGGCTTTGACAGGATGCGGCGCAGATCCAGACGGTGATTGAGGGGCATTGTGGGTAACACCGTGGGGTAAGGAGGGAGGTGATTCAGAGGGATCTGTCTCAGTGACATTCTGAAGAGTCCTGTGAGGCGATGTGGAGGAACTCAGGCGAATGTTTTGGTTTACAGTTGGCAGTGATTGGCTGGGACTGTGGGCGGGACTTTGAGATGTGGCAGGAGGTGACTGGCTGAAGATCTGTGAAGTCACTGGTGCTGTCGACGGGGTGTTTAAAGGGGGCAGCGGGGCAGTTTGGAGGGTACTTTCAGGGTTATCCACGGTATGATGGAGGGGTGGTGTGGTCTGGGACGTGTTCGGTACGGGAGGTCTGGCAGCTCGGGGGACACTCTGGGTGGTGGTCTCAGCGGATAATGTGGTGGTGTCTGGAGGGTTGTGTCGAGGTGCTGTGGTGGTTTCATGGAGATCTCCTGGATAAGTTGGCACGTTTCCTAACAGTGTGGTGGTGGGTGGAGTATTCTGGGGGCGTGTCTGCAGCTGCGTGGGGGCGGCGCTGCTGTCGGGATTCAGACCGTGAAGGTCACAGAGGTCATCAGGCCTGAAAAATACAAAAATAAGCTATTACATCAGAGCTGAGCAGGACGGGCCTGAACCTGCCGGGCATGAAGTCAAAGTCAACTCCTGAACGTGTCCTGGAGACACTGTCTGAAATGTCCTCTGTTATCTGACAGTGCTTGAAGGCAACAGTATGTACAGCTGCTCCTGGTCTGTCCTCTCCCCCTCCCACCCCGTGTCCGGTTTCTCGATAAGATCTTGCTCTGTACTGTGTCTTCAGATAATGAATCTTATGATTTAACAGTATATGAACAAACCTGAACAGATCTGAACTGAGAGCTGTTAGATAGACAGAGTCTCCCCTCACTGGTCAGACTGGTCACCAGCTGCTCTGCTGTGAGGAATGTGAAATTAGCATCAACCGTTAAACGCCTTCCTGGGTCCGGAGCGGGCGACGCTGAATCCTACTGGAAACTGCTGCCTAAGGATAATGGTTCATACAGTAACACTGGTATTACACGTCGATCAGACCTGATTACAGAATTCAAAGCTCACTAAAACGAACAAGGAGTCGATGTGAACGTGCTAACACATAATTTTTTCTTTTCATTTTTTAATTTGCCGGCCTGAACGTCTCCGGGACACACGTCCATCACGTCCATCCTGCCAGTGCCAACTTCCGCCTCAACGATTTCAAAACAAAAGCCTCTCAAGACAGCGTTATTGAACCCCAGGTCTCTCAACAACAAAAGTCTCATTTTAAACGAATTCATCACGGACAATAACCTGGACTGACTCTGTCTCACAGAAACCTGGCATAAACCCATGGAAGACATCGCCCTGAATCAGACCACACCAACCGGCTACTCATACCTGTGTAGCCATGTTTACAGTCTGAACACCTGATGATGATGTCATTGTGACCATGTGCACACAGTGAATCACAGATCTGTAACACACACACTCTACAGTCTATTTCAGTGCAGCTGAGGTAAAACTCAACAATGTCCATGACTCAGAGATGAAGAGCAGCTGTGTGTGTGTGTGTGTGTGTGTGTGCTGTGGGATCATGATTCAGTCTCTGGGTCTATTATTGGAGCAGAGTCTCTGAGGCCGAGCACCAAACCTGTTTCTGTCAGGAGGACGTCAGTTAGCTTAGCACAGTGACTGGGAGCAGAGGGAAACTGTTAGCCTGTCTGATTTACACGTGGTGTCGCATTCAGAGAACAGGTGTGTGTCACTGGTCATTTTCTGAAGTGAAGACTCGGTGCAGATAGATCAGCTGATGGTTTCACAGGACGATGTGATGAGCTGATAAATCTGGGTCAGTTCGTTCCATCCACATTGGACTGATTCATATGAGACAGCTGTTTCCCTGCGTCCTCACTGGTAAACCCCTCATTTACAACCTGAGCCTCCACATTACCTCCATTCATCCAATGAAAGGTTCAGCCGGCCATTTTAATGTGTGTGTGTGTGATACTGACGTCCCTGCACACAGACACAGTTCAGGCTGTTCTCCTCTGTGGTTCTCTGATGGTGGAACGAGTTGCCAAAGTCATCAGAGCAGAGGCGTCCGTCCCTGTCTTCTCCTCCTATCATGTCTTCCCTGTAAACCTGTAACACACCTGTCACACCTGTCGTCCCTCAGTGAGTCACAGTCACACAGTGGGATCATTCAGATTGATGGATAATTCAAAGTGCTATCACAAGAAACGTTACCATCCGTGTTAGCTTAGCTACAACCCTGCAGTCCTCTCCTCTGCTGCTAAACAGCTGTTAGTTCAGGTTATTACTGTTATTGATCCCTCAAACAGGGGAAACTGATTATTCTCTGCATTTTACCCACAACAAGTGAACATAGCACACACACAAGCACCTGCACCAGAGACTTTGGAGCACAGGGCTGCCAACTAAGGTGCCTGGGGAGCTGGGGTGGATGCCACAGCTCTGGTCGGGGGGGTGATCCTCCGATCTCAGGCCAGTCCAAAGTCCAAATCTGCGCGCTTTACTTCCTGCACCGCGGCCGCCTCCGTAAAATATGAGGGGAGAGCGTGAACGCAGAGAGTCGAGATGTGCAGCACAGCTGGAGCTGCCTCACCCTGCAGCTCACTGTGGCTCGTCTCTGCTCTGTGTGGGATGCTGTGCTCCTGTGTGTGTTTTTTTTAATCAGTTCTGAGAAACAGCAGCTCTGAGATCAGTTTCCTGGCCATAAAAGTTTTGACAGGAAGTCAAACAAAGAAAGTGATTCTTTGGAATGAGATTCAGCCCACAGACCGTCTCTCACACACACAGATAAATATAGCCTCTGAGTGTGCTGTGTGTGTGTGTGTGTGTGCGGGGTCATCGGTGTGTCTGGTCTCTTCTGGTTTCTTACCGGTTCTCATCTGTTCGGACTCTCCGGTGCTTTTTGCCTCTGCGTCGGTGTTTCTTGCCGGTGGAGGCGGAGTTTCTGGTTCCTGCACCGACCGCTGCTGGGGGGGGTGGGGGTGAAGGGGGGCAACACAGCCAGAGTCACATTCAGCCATTCTCCCCCAGTCTACTGTGATTTGCACACCTACAGCTCCTCTGACACACCGTTACCACGAGCGTCAATCACACACAAAACTCCATTTAAATACCTGGACATTTAGCGGTGGACAGATAGGACGGGTTCATGATGTCACACAAAACAAAAATAAGCAAACACACACACAGCTTTCACAAATCACCAATAAATAAACAAATAAATCACTAAACTTTTCATAAAACTCCAACCTCAGACCGACCACAGCTCACCGAACACACCACACTCAAACACTTCTCAAGCTCTTCAGAAATGATTCTGCTGCGTGTGTGTGTGTGTGTGGCAGCAGCAGTCACAGCCTGGTACGGTTAGCTAATACTAACTAGCTTAGCAGAGCTCAGCGTGTCACTGAGTCAAACTGCACTGACAGCTGTACCGACACACCGATTGGGATCAGAGCTAGCTTACCTATCAACATCCTGGCTCCCAGTCCTAAACACGAACCGGGTCAGGACGGACTATCCCGGCTGGGCTGACGGTACTCTGACTGTTAGCTTGTTAGCTTCCGTTAGCCGGCTGAACTGGAGACAGTCCGACTGCAGGTGGTTCAGGAGGTCCACAAGCTAACCCGGGTGAGAACGGGTGAGTGTGGTGCAGCGTGGTGAACGTGAGTCAGTGGCCTATCCGTTAGCCCGTTAGCTCGTTAGCTTCGTTAGATAACAGATGAAGGTCTCCTTGCTCCATTAGCCCCAGATGCGAATCAGCGGCTCCCCCCGCAGGATGCGGCCCGGTCTCTGCGGCCTCTGCACTGGGTCTGCACCGGCTCCACTCCGTTATTCTCGGTGTGTTTTCTTTGCTCTGTCGGTCCTACCGTTCATGGGCTCAACAGCTGCTGACAGTCTGACACCGGACACCGGACACCGGACTGTGCGCATGCGCAGTGACCGACAACACTGTAGCTGGACCCAAACTGGGAACAGTGGCGGATCTACATTATACACTGAGGAGGTGGGGAGTGCGCGCGCGTGTGTGTGTACATATATCCTTCCTTTGTTTGAATCTTTAATCAGACAGTTTGACTTATGAAGTCTTTTTAGTTCTGTCCTTCGTTTTATGGCATTTCTTTTTATAGAAACTGGCTTCAGTCATTCTCATCAGGACAAACAGGAAAAAGAGCTGATGAAACATTGGGAATTAAAACTTCTCCGGACAGAGAACACAAGAAAACTAAGAGGACTACTACTGATACAGTCACAGTTGTAAAACTAATTATAGTAAGACTAATAACAATGGTTAATGAAAGTAGTGATGGGGGCCATAGGTGGCCCACAGATCCAGATCCAGACTCCACAGTTCAGAGGACAGACAAACCTGCAGAGAGAGAAAGTCTAAGTCTGTGAGACAGACATTCAGACAGACAGGAAGCAAGTGCAGGTAAAATACGATGAGGTCACATGACTCGGCTCCTCCTAAGATTTCATCAGGATGGATGTTGTTTGCAGAAGATAGCACAGCCTGTAGTAATGTGTTCGTCACAGTGAATCGGGATTTGTGCAGGGACTGATCATCACCTGATTAAAATCCTCATTTATCATTTCTCCAGTTTTAGTCAGGGTTTGTGTTTGTATGTCTGTTCAGGTGAAATTCAAACTTTGACAACTTTGACTGCTTTTGTTAATATTCCTGCATCAGAGCTGAGAGCTCGGGTTCATGTAACCACAGAAGCACAGACAACAGTTAAAATTAGAACTTTATTTTTACATGATACAAATTATGGCCTCCTGCCTCTTCACAATAAAAAACACATTTCCATTGCAAATGGGCTCATCTTCATCATCCCCATCATCATCCTCAGACAGGTATTTACAGGCACATGTATACACTGTTAGCAAACTGTACACAGTTAATAGAAAATCAGTCTGTGCTTCATTACAACTGATCTTGGATTTATTTTGTACAAACACTTTAAAGTTTTTATTCCCTTGTAGAAAAAACATTGCAGTAACAAACAGAGCTCGACCAATCAGAGCTGAGGATCTGTTTCATCACGTCCAGAAGGTTAGAAAACTGTACAGAGATCAGGAGGTCAAAGGTCAAACTGTGACCTTTGACCTCCGCTGATATACATCATCAGTGAGACGGCAGAGTGTGAGCCCTGCCTCTTGTCTTTATTTAAAAAACAAAACAAAATATTAGCTTGAGAAGCACCGTAAATCTTTATCATCATCATCATCAACACACGCATGCAGAAGTCTAATCTGTTCAGAGAACTACAACTACAGGTCAAACATAGGCTCAAAAAACACGCAAGGCATAAACACAGAGGAGAGAGCCATAATCAGAAAGAGCAGAAAAAGAAACACAGAGAAGCTGCGATCAATCAGGAGGAAGATCATCGTTCAAATAATGTCTCCTTTAAGACCAGACCTGTTTCAGGTTCCTGACTCAGGCCAGCGGCAGAGACGACCGCTGGTTGTCAGAGTCTGATTATTTATTTATTGCCTTGTGGGTTCAGTCTCAGTTCGTCCATTTACACAGAAAAACATACGGTGAGAGTCCAGGAGAGTCCACGAAATATTCTGTCACACTGTACAGGTTGGCAGATGGAGACGAAATAAAACAGCCTCTGTTGTCCACGGCGACTGAATCAGCACAGAGAAAACACACCAACAGGTAAAACAGCTCACTGTTGCCATGGAGACACAGCTGACAATCTCCAGGACGAATCCAAACTTTGAACCTCTTGACTCACAGGCTTGAACTGAGCTGTGAGACCAGACCTGACCCGACCTCTGTAAACTCAAAGTTTTAGTGTGAGTTTATTTAAAAAAACGTATCGCACCAAAGCCACAGCTGATCCTTTTCTTCTCTGTCAAAGAATTATTGTTGCTGTTAGTGATGTTTGGATATTTGGATGCAGCCTGTGGGACGGTTGTACCTGTACAGGTGTTAAACTAACTCAGATAACAACGGGGAAGCTGCCAAAAGTTTGCAACTACTGTAGCATCAGCTAGCTAACAGCAGCATCACCATAAAGCTGCAGATACGTGCTGTGGGCAGCTGTTAGCTGTGCTGTTCGGTGATATTACAGTTTTATCCTCCTGACAACAATCATCAGGTTTTATCCCACGTCAAACAAAGAGCTGTGCATCTAGTTTCAAACAGCGAGCATATCTGATATGATGCAGGCTGTTTGTCACCATCTTTGTTCAAAGATCGTAACCTCCTGTCAGTGCAACTGTAGCTGTTAGCATAACATTCTCCCTACAGACCTACAGACAGATGATACAACCAGTAAGTGCCATACTCCTAACATGTTATCTGCATGTGACAGGTCAGAAACAGCAGCTGACACAACAATCTCAGCTCAGAGCAAGTTGGTTTGAGTTTTTCTCAGCCTGGCGTAGCGTTATGCTAACTGCTCTGTAGCATTCATTCAGTGTTGGACTGTGTGGATTTGATGAGGGGCACTGATGCTCGATCATTCAGGGTTTGTTGTTTTCCCTCCGTGGTTCAATAACAGTTAGACATTAAAATGAATTTATCTTCCCATGATGCACTGAGACACAGGATCAATAAGGCTGCTGTCACAGACGAACAGCGCCACCAAGCTGCGAGAGTGAAGGCACAGCTGGGATAAATAAGTATAAATAGGACTTACAAGTATGTACACACAATAAGTTAGTGTTTAGCTAACAAACACACACACACACACACACACAGAGTTTAAACCCCCAGATTTCAGACTGTTTTGATTGTTTTTTTTTTTTTATCAATCAGCTCTTTGTTCATTTAACAGTTTCGACTTCAGTGTTCCAGTAAAACTTTCAGTCCGATTCTAGTTCCTGTTTGTCCTTCTCTTTTGCTTTACGTACAAAACTATAGTCCATTGATTCAGAGTCAGGTAAATCTACAGCTAAACCACCTTTATCTACCTGTATCTGGTGAGTCCAGTTTTTATTTCAGCAGTATAAACAGTACAAAGGCTGCAAATCAGTTCCTTTCAACTGAGTTGCAGAGCTGCTGGATTCATTCACACTTAATTGATGTGGATATTTTCCTTTGAGTTCACCAACAGAAACCATCCTGACCCAGCTGAGCTTTGAGTCCGAGCTGGATTTCCAGCCCCAGACGCTCGGGGGAACCCAGCAGCTCCATGTTTATTTCACTCGATTCCTGCTCACATCATTTGATTAAACCTGAAATTTGCAGCACTGAAGAACAGTATCACCTACAACAGCCTCCAGCTTCCATCTTGTGGCCTCTGTCTTGTAGAGGGAATCAATAATGAATCATTTTCCTTTTCAGTAAACCTGACACTTATTTTCTTTATTAATCGATTGATTTTCCATGTCAGAAAATAGTGACTCATTATGCTTTAAAGTGAATTATGTCTTGTTTTATCAAACAAGATAATTCACTGTTTAGTTAATCACACGACTAAAATAAATACATAAAATATTCTCGAGAAGCTCTTTGTGACTGATGTTTTCCTAAATAAAAAAGTAACAACAAAAATAAAGATCTGACCCAAGAACAGGACGCAGACCTGACTGGACCAACAAGCAACTGACTCCAAACCTGAACAGTCCTAAAGAAAGAGAGCACCTAATCCTGGGCATTCGTGAAAGTAGTACAGACAAGAAGCCTTCAAGGTCCAGAGTTTGGGTCCTGATCCTAAACTGACCAATGGAAAACCTACTCATAGCTGATGAGACTGGTTTTCATCCAGTTTGATCTGATCCAGACAAAAGCCAAGGATGGTCAAACCTGATCCACAAAGGGACACATCACTCAAAGAACCCAAGGACAGAATGAGTGTCAGATGGAGAAGGACACTCAGACCTGATCTAACAATCTAAGTCCACCAAACCCAATCCAAACAGGGCCTAAAGAAGCTGAACAGGGTCCAATGACAAATAGACTCAATCCAAAAGGGAACCAAGGAAGCACCATCAAATGAAAAGTAGTCAGACTCAGTCCACAAGGGACACCAGGAAGGGACTGGGAGGGGATTCCCTGGTTTGGTCTTGGTTACTAGAAACTGAATAGACTGGCGAAGACCATCGCTGTAGATGGGACAAGTCAAAACACTGAACAACTGAATTCACCACCTTCACCTTCATCACCGTCACTGAGCTACGCCCTGTCGTCGTTCTCCTTCCACTCATCTGTTGCATGCTGACTGGCCAATAAATAAAAATCATCACTCCTGGCTGGCATTATACAAACCTGAGAAGCCTGGTGAGTCAATCTGGACTCGACCCGGAACTGCGGAAGACTGGAGAGACTGGGAACCAGTGAGGGTTGGGTCCTGAGGTTGTCAGTGGTCAGGTTTTCCTGGAGAGCTCCAGGTAAATTAGTACGAGTGCGAGAAACTTTAGATTTAGCTGCTTTTGTTAGGAAATGATCAGCAACTGGAATCAGACTGAAACTGATTTAAAATCTCTCCCTGATTCTGTTATTGCGTTCAGTAAAACTCCCACATGGCTGCATACTGGGAAGTTTAACAGGGCTGCCAGGTCTGAGCTGGGCTGCTGAGTGCTGCTGAGGGGCCACACACACACACACTGTGGTGTGACGCTCCTGAGACCACGCCACACATGCTCCGACGTGTCAATGCTGGCGCTCTGAACGTTTACGCTCTGATTCTGTACATGTTACAGCACATGTGACAGAACATGTGACAGCAAAGCTGCTGGACAGATTCTGACTTCTGTTACTGGCTTGCTTCTGACTGGTTATCGTGCTGGTTTTGTCACGCAGACCTGGCAACCCTAATCTTTACCGTCGGTGCAGCGACGACTCAGCAGTAAAGGCAAGGTTTTCAGCTATAAGGTCGATAAAAAACATCCAGCATGTGTTCAGCAGATCAATAATCAATACATCATCAATACAAACTATTCAAATTGTGCTTTTTGACTCTTTCTCAGACAGCAGAACAGCACAGCAGGGAACTCTGGGAAATGTAGTGCAAGGCAGCAGGAGATTATGTTCCCTGATCTGATTGGTCAGATTGTCATTCCATCACAGAGGAGTCGGGTTTCAGTTAGATCCAGGTTTGATTCAGGTTTTAAACTGTAAACTAACGGTTTGACTGTTTGGCTGCTGCTGCAGAGCGAAGGGATCTAAAGAACCGGGTTCTCCTGAGTCTGACTATACAACACACACACACACACACACACACTGATACACAGCAGGAAGACACAGTGCTGACAGGAGTCCAATGTTTTCCAGAGTTTCAGTCTCTCTGAGCTGCAGAAGAAGCTTCGTTTTCATCCTCTCCCTCTTTGAGGCTCCAGCTGTCTCAAGGGGTCAGAGGTCACCACTTCCCATGGGTAGGTTGATGGGGACAGAGGTCATCAGAGGTCGGTAACCTTGTTCTCCACCAGGGCAGCGACCTGCTGCAGACGATAAGCCAACTGCATCTTCTGACCTGAACTGTCTTCCTCCAGGGACATGATGATCTGAGAGACAGACAGACACAGAGACAGACAGGCACAGAGACAGACACAGAGACAGACAGGTGTTCAGCTGCTTATTCTTAAAATCCGAAGGTTCAGTGAAGTTTGCGAATAATTCGACGACCTGAGTCATCGCACTCGTGACTTTAACATCAGGGGACACAGCACACAGGTGAGCTGGACTCTGATAACTGTGGTGATGTAAGGTCACGTGACTTCCACATGCGTTTACCTGGTCATAATATTTGTTGATGTACTTGTAGAGTTCATGAAGAGCGACGAGGCTGTTCATCTCTGGCGCGAAGCTCTGAGACAGAGGGACAGAGTGCAGTTAGTTACTGTGAACAGGATGTCCTCAGAATGTCTGACACTGATGTTCATCCTCGTGGTTACTGACCCCGGACAGTTCAGTCAGAGCAGAGTTCATCTCCTGATAACAGCCTGACGCAGCACTGTGGATGTCATTGTAATACCTGCACACACACACACACACACAGTTTGTTTCTACTGTAACCGTATGACAGAGTTTTTGTTTCTATGGTAACTGTGCATCACACAGTTGCCGTGTTTCCATGGTAACTGAAAAATGTCTCACCTTTCTACCAGCTGTTTGTAGCGGGGGATCTCTCTGGCGTACAGCAGCTTGTTGACAGGAGAGTCCTGATTGGACGGAAAGATATCATGAAATCTCACAGAATTAATCCGTACTACACACTGTAACAGACGGGGAGAGACGGGCAGATGGAGAGAGAGACAGGTCGTACCCGTCCCACTTTGTGCTCCGAGGTGGTGCAGGAGTCGATGAAGGTCTGAGCGATGACAGACAGGACGGCGTCGATGCTGTCCGTCACCTGAACGTCCAACACAAACTGAGGATTCTTCAGAATGTTCACCCAGAATCTGAGAGGGAGACTAGAAACAGACAGACAGGTCAGAGAGACAGGTCAGAGAATCAGACAGGCCACTAGGCGTGTGTCTCACCTGTTTGTCTTCCAGATGTGGACAGTCTCAGGGTCGTCAATGCCATGTTTCTCGGCCATGTCGTCCAGGAAGTCAAAAAAGAATCTGACAGCGATAGGAGGAGGACGCTTTGTACTGAGGATCGCCACAAAGACGTCATCCACAAACTTCTGCAACGTCCCCTGCAAAGAGACAAACAGAGAGACAGGCAGGGTCAGAGACATGTAGAGAGAAAAAGAGAGACGGGTTGTAATTGTGTGTGTTGATGTGTGTTGCCTTCATGGACAGCAGTCTGGTCAGGTAAATCTCAGGTATGGCCTTGGCTCGCTCTCTCTCCCTCATGCTGCTCTTCCTGTGTTTTGGAATTTCAGGATCTTCGCTGCTCTTCACCAGGTGCCACAGACGCAGACCCTCCTCCTCCTCGCCCTCCAGCATCGGTGTTTCTTTAGCAACCACACACAGACCGTCAGTCACCACGGCCACCAATAAGAAAACAGACTGTCGATCACACTGAAGACAGGTGTTGGTTCTACGTGGTTCCCTTTGTGTTGATGTTCTAAATGTTTTGGAGGGTCTAGATGTTGTGTTTGTGTGCAACATGCTCTGTGTTTCTCCTAGTGCTGGTCTAAGGTTCTAGATGTTGGTTTGTGTTGGTTTTCAATTTAAATGTTCTTGGTGATCCCCTCTGTCTTGGTTGTGGGTTCTACATGTCCAAGATCCTTCTGTTGTGTTGGGTCTGGGTTCTGCGTATTGTTGATATCCTAAATGTTCTAGATGGTCTGGACTTTGTGTTTGTTCTGGGTTTTTAAATGTTCTAAAGATTTGTGTGTGTTCATTAAAGGTTCTATAAGCTTTTCTTTTTCTACACGGCTCTTTCTACTCTTGTTCCAGGTTTCACATGTTCTGTAAGTTCTAGTCTCTGTAGATGTGTTATGTTCTTACTCTCTCCAGTCTGGAAGACCTGGTTGACTCCAACTCCACCAGAACTCTGAGAACGAGGAATCAGAGCAACCGTTGCTCCGTCTGGAACCTGGAGAACCAGCGTTTAACATTCAGTGGATGGGACGCACACAAGGAGGCGCAGAGGAACCAGAGGATGAAGAAGAAAGAGAATGTGCACAGAACATGAAGAAGGTGTGAAGACACGCTGTGATTGGTTGCTTGTTGTTACCTTGTAATGCTGCAGCGTGTTGATTCGTTTCCAGCGACCCTGAACCACTGCTGTGACATCATCATCTGACAGGGTCAGGTGACCTGCCTGACCGGAACGCCACTCTGTCATCAAATACAGAAACACGAGTCAGTATGAGCTGTCAATCAAACCACACACTGATGAGACAGGTGTGTATGTGTACCCAGGTCCAGACTGTCAGCCTCTGGTCTCTGAGAGAACGGAGCTCCCCTGTAGACCTGATCCAGGATCTTATCCTTCACCTGCAGACAGGGAGACAGACAGGTGTGAGGGGCACGGGTGGCAGCCAGACACGCAGGTGGTAGTCAGACAGACAGGTACCTACCTGAGTGATAGTGTCGGTGTCAAGCACTTTAACAGGACACGGCTGAACCTCAACGCCATTCTTCACCAAGACCGTCAGAGTCTGAGGGAGGGACAGAGGATTATCACACTGAAGCGTCACCGATGGAAAATGTCCACAGTGAAAAAGAGTCCACCAGCTCTTCATCTCCCACTCATTTATTGTTTGTGTATTATCAGTACACCTTGTTGTCCATTGTAACATCCAGATGCTGCCCAGCTGTGACTGATTGACACAGATGCAGATGCATAACAGATGCACACAGGTGAGAGGTGTGTGTTGCAGCGGTTACCATAGCGCAGTAATCGATGTCCTCTCGCAGCAGGTGGCTGTCGTTGAGCGTTCGTTTTGCTTTCCCTGTCACGGCGTCGACCGGCCCTTTATCCACCTGATACTTTATGGCTCTGTAGAGCATGTAGAGAGGCTCCCCCGCCACCTCCTGACAGACAGACAGGTAAACAGGTGAGGAGAGTCAGAGACAGATTTATGCAAAGAGAGACATGTAGAGAGACAGGCCATTACCTTGAGGAAGGAGTAGAGACAGATCGACATCCAGTTGGTCAACATCTTCTCTACAACTGTCTCTGTCCTGAAACACAGGCAGACAGACAGGTAAGGATCAAAGGCTGGACAGTGAGCTCCGACTCTCAGGGTCTCACACCACTCAGTCCTGGATGGTTGAGAACTTTTGATAATGTCTCAAACCTCTAAGATGTTTCCACTGTGATTCGACCTAACGGGTTCTTTTTGAAGAACGGGAGTTCTGAGGTTCTTCAGGCTAACATCTAAGATCTGATCGCACCTCCTGTACGGCTCTTTGAACCTGTTAGACAGATTTCATAGATGAAGGCGTGTTTGTTTCACATACCGGCGTAGCATGAGTTTAGGGTTCTTGGCGACATACTGCTGCACCAGGTCCTGCAGCAGACTCTTCATGACCTCTGTGAAGTACTCCAGTTTATCATGAAGGGCCATGGTGAGGAGACTGGCGACGTAACCCCGGTCTCTCTGAGAGAAACCCTGCTGGGCCTCCAGGGTGTGGATGAACTGTGACAGAGACAGAAAACAAACGTCACCTGCTGGTCCAGGTGTCTTCTGATCTGAGACCAGGTTATATCAGCATCACATGACCCTCCACCTGCCTCCTCGGCCATCACCTACCCTGGTGAGGAAGAGTCTGTTGTTGAGCAGGTTGTTGAGCTGCTGGAGACCCTGCTCCACAGTCTGCCTCCTGGACTCTGGCAGGTCCAGCTGGCGGCTCAGTGGCGCCGTCTGCTGGCCAGGGAAGAAGACTCTCTCCGCGTACGTCCTGTAGTCCAGCAGGGGGAGTCCTGGTCCTCCGACATCACTGCTCAAGTCCATCATCTCTGTCATCAGGTCTGCATAAAGAAGAAATGGACGAAAGTGCAGCTGGAGTCACTGGGTCCCAGTGGGAAACTGGTCTGATGCTTTAATTCTGGTTCCAGTTTTAAGTTTTAGATCTGGCTCAAGCACAAGATCTCAGCAAAACTGAGACACATATAACATGGACGAGAGAACTCCGTCTGCTGAAGAAGACCATGCACCACGTACAAAATCTTCTGATCATTTTCACAGTAAGTACCAGTGAACTCTTTGCGACACTGATCTCCCACGTTGATCTCCAGAGTTTCCAGCTGCAGCAAAACCTTCTTATAATCTCTGAGGGCCTGTTTACTCTTCCTCCTACACGGAAACACAAGAACCGCGAAATTTTAGTGAAGAATTCTCTGCATTAAAGTTTCTTATCCTGTCACATAAATGTTCAAAGCCCACAAACAGCAGCTCAGACAGACCGTGGCCCGTGGACACTCATCCCAAACTCAACAGTCCGAACTTTATTAAAGCTTTCAGAACTTTAGTGTTCAGTCTGGTGGAGATCCCGAACCTTAGTGACGACATGTAGAGTGTTTCCGTCTGACTTATATGGATCCAGAAAGAGAAAAACCGATTTAGAGGAGAGAAGCTGATGTAGAGGAAAATGACGTAAAGTTGAATTTGGTCGATGAGACAAGATTTTAGGGTAAGACCGAATCTAAAGGGCAGTTTCACGGTAAATCCAGTTTCTTAAGTAACTTTCCTTTTTTTCCGTCTGACACAGACCGAGACTCAGGGCGGAGATGGACACAGGGTTGCTCTTTGAAGGCATTTTAGAGCATGAGACCCTTGAAGGCAGACAGACAGGTACCTACCTGTACATCAGGATGACAACCAGCACTGACAGGATGATTACAGCTGCTCCCGCCCCCAAACTGATCTGAGCAGCCAATGGGACAGGGGACATCAGAGTGTCACTGTCGTACTGAACCAATCCCAGGTCCACCTGCAGGTTTCCCATAAACACCTGGGAGATGGGGAGGGAGAGAGAGAAACAAAGGTGGGGATGGGGGGTGGGGGACAGATGGAGGGAGACAGACAGAACTGTTAAAAACAAATGTCTGAATCAGCCCGAGGAGTCTGGGTCTGCCTATGGAGGGAGGAGTCCCTGCCTGCCTGTCTGTCTCTGTCCATCTGTCTCTCTGTCTGTCTGTCTGTCTCTGTCTGCCTGTCTCTCTCTCTCTCTCTCTGCCTGTCTGTGTCTCCTCTGATTGTCCTCAGACTTCACCTGTCCACTATTGAGGACAGTGAAGCGCAGTGTGGATAGTGACATTTTGTGGACAGACGGTTCTCCAGAAACATAAGGTACAGTGGGTCATGTGTCCCCACTGTGTCTCTGTCACAGTGGGGACACCTGGCTGAGGCTCAGACAGCAGCTGGGCTGAAAGCTTCCTGTTTCCTGTTTGCGTCCGTCCACACTGCTGCATTAGGGTCATTAACGGGCTCAGGTCATTCACTCGCCGCCGCAGAAGTGACGTGAGGCTCAACAGCTTGTTGCTGTTCCACACGTGTGCACAGTGTGTCCGTGTTACCTTGAGCCTGGGCAGATCGCTGCCGTCGTCCACACTCCTGGGTTGGACCTCTGGAGGTTCGCAGTACAGGTGAGTGTTGTCCAGAGTTTTCACCTCACACTCCCGATCTCCAAGCCGAGCCGTCACTTCCTGTCTGGACATCGCTCTGGTCAGGTCATGACCCTGAGAGACGAAGACACAGACGTTGGGACCAATTCTGTTGGTACTGGACAGACAAATGTCAGTGAACTGGTTTATACTGGTCATTGGGTTTACCTCCACGGCGATCACCCCGCCCGCTTTGAAGTGATACGGAGCTTCTGGATCTTCTCGATTCAGAGGAAAAATCTCTGGGTCTGGATAGTAAGTGAAACTTTTACCCTGAGAGACAGACAAGTAAGTGGACATGGAGACAGATAGAGAGACAGACAGGTTACTCTATCATACACTGTTTTTGTCAAATCTGAGAAAAAAATGATCCTGTACAACCCATTCAGCCAGACGTCTGTCTGTACAGGAAGCACTGGGATTTTAAAATGACCACCACATTCAGACAGATGGTCCCATGATCAGCTGTGATCAGCTGATCATGGGACCATCTGTCAGCAGGGTTCTCAATGAAGTTCTGCCAGAACATGGACATCAGAGATGATGATTTCCTCAGGAAGTGAAGTCACACTGAATCATGTCAACATGTGTTACCTGAGCCCCCCGACAGGCAGGCAGACAGACAGGCAGAATGACAGAAAGGCAGAAAGACAGACAGGCAGGCAGGCAGACAGAAAGGCAGACAGACAGACAGGCAGGCAGGCAGACAGAAAGGCAGACAGACAGACAGGCAGGCAGACAGACAGGCAGAATGACAGAAAGGCAGAAAGACAGACAGGCAGGCAGGCAGACAGAAAGGCAGACAGACAGACAGGCAGGCAGGCAGACAGAAAGGCAGACAGACAGACAGGCAGGCAGACAGACAGAAAGGCAGACAGACAGACAGGCAGGCAGGCAGACAGAAAGGCAGACAGACAGACAGGCAGAATGACAGAAAGGCAGAAAGACAGACAGGCAGGCAGGCAGACAGAAAGGCAGACAGACAGACAGGCAGGCAGGCAGACAGAAAGGCAGACAGACAGACAGGCAGGCAGACAGACAGACAGGCAGAAAGGCAGACAGACAGGCAGACAGACAGGCAGACAGAAAGGCAGACAGACAGACAGGCAGACAGGCAGACAGACAGACAGGCAAACAGACAGACAGACAGGCAGAAAGGCAGACAGACAGGCAGAAGACAGGCAGAAAGGCAGACAGACAGATACCTTGATGCTCTCATAGTGAACTCTGACGTTGTCCAGCTGAAACCAGACACCTTTTACTTTGACCTCTGTGGTCACTGAGGGAGTTGGACAGGTCATCTGAGAGGAGGACAGGACTGAACAAAACTCAGACACCTGCGAGACAGACAGGCGAGGAGACAGACAAGCAGGAGAGAGAGACAGGTTGAATTAAATTCAGCACGGTCACAGACCGATATTCGTCTCTGATTGGCCAGTTCCTCTCACCGTTGTCATGGTGCTGTTGAAGACCACCTGTTGCTTGGCAGTGAGGAGAGCCAATCGTCTTCTCCGTTTCACCCTCTGGACCTCCAGAGGCTGCACCCACACCGATATGATTGGTTGCTGCACCACATCCAGGTTCTTACCTGTTACTGTGATGACGCGTCCCCCTCTGAGGACAGGAAGACAGACACTTTATTAGGCCAACAGATCAGTTAATGATTGATTCTTGGTGATTGGTGATGACGTTCTTACGCATAGAAGCTCTCAGCAGGTTTGGCTTCGGTGATGACGGGGTCGTCAAGATAACGGAAGGTAACGTCGGGAATGGTCCGCTCCGCTTTGCCGAACAAAACCCGAACTGTGACTCCACCAGTCTGAGAACTGGAACCAGTCTGACACACCAGCTGGGTGTCATTCACCTCCTCCACACTGAGACGAGGAAGGAGACAACATTAAACAGAGTCATGTTTTAGAAATGGATCATTGTAGACAGTAACCAACAGCAGGTGGGTGGAGCCAGGACCACAGACAGAGACACCTGCAGACAGGTACAGAGACAGAGAGACCAGAGAGAGACAGGCACAGGTTTACAGGACAGAGAGGACATAGAGTTAATGACATGGAATAAAGGTTAATAAATGTGAGAGAGGGTCTGAGGAGAGAAAGAGAGAA
>CM028885.1:23858833-23871333 GCA_016801885.1 Toxotes chatareus | reverse complement strand
CTTACTGGGCGCTCTCGTTCAGTCGGCTCACCGCTCCACAGTCGTAGAAGGTCATGTTGCCTGTGGTGATGGACACGTGACCAAACCTCAGTGACACAGGCAGGATCATGTGATCTGGAAGCAGAGAGTCACAGGAAGTCCTGAATCCTGATCAGTGATGGTTCAACCCCCCACCTACCCCACCTACCCCACTCACCTCTTCCCAAGGGCATTGGTGGAAGGAGCTCCGGTGCAGGTGACTGACAGGCAATGCTGGTTCCCATGACGATGGCGGGCTGAGGTGGGAGGAGCCCGAAGACACAGGACAGAGGCTCGGCCTCGGTGAGAGCGGGAAACTGCATGACTGACAGCGTCACCTTGGAGACGGACACAGAAACACACGTGATCAGATCAGAAAGAGAGAGAGAGAACACAGACACTGGCAGCAGCATCACCGATCGATCGATCGATCACATCCATCAATTAATCTGAAATTATAGTAAAGATGTGACTCATCACACGACACAAACTCGTGTCACAGCCAGAATCCCAACAACCGCAGCACAGACGGAATCGTTGCGGCAGCGGCGGTTAACCAGCTCCACCTCTGATCTCTGTAACGACTCAGACTGTGCCTGAGCAGACACAGCGGAGGGCGCGACGCCCACTGGTCCGGCCTGGGTCTGCACTGGCCTTCGTGTGTGGGTCAGAGAGACGTGATCTTGCTAACATGCTCTAAGCGTGTGCGACCCTGTGAACGGCATCGTACAACACGCACACAGAACACAGGCAGCGGCTGCAGTGTCGGCAGCAAACGGCTCCAGATGCTGAGACAGATGTTTCATTCCCTCTGACATGAATCTGTCACATGAAACCGTCAGGAAGCGAAAACCAAAGGTGGCCTGCCCCCCTTTGACCTCTGACCTCTGAGACCCTCCCATGACCCTCGCACCAAGATCCACGAGACGCTCTACGAACAGTGATGCTATTTTCCAAGAGAACTGATCGAACTGAGCGTGACCCTGTCCAGGTCAGGTGTGCAGTGTTAGTTACCATGGCAATGTGAAAACCCTCGCTAACCACAGTACAGGACAGTCTACCTGCGCCTGCTCGTCTGTACTCTGATTGGCCGGCTGAAGGCTCTGTACTGTCACACACTGATTAGTCGGTTCGAAGCTCCAGAGCCAATGATTGGACTGCAGGTGGCGCTGACACTGATGTTTACGGGAACATCTGGAGGAAACACAACAAACAACATGTGGTATTTTAAAACTGTGGTTTCCAGAGACAGAGACAGACAGAGACAGACAGACAGAAAGAGACAGAGAGAGACAGACAGAAAGAGACAGAGAGAGACAGACAGACAGAGAGAGAGACAGACAGACAGAAAGAGACAGACAGACAGAGACAGACAGAGACAGACAGACAGAAAGAGACAGACAGAGACAGACAGAGACAGACAAACAGACAGATAGACAGACAGACAGAGAGACAGACAGACAGAGATAGAGAGAGACAGAAACGGAGAAAGAGACAGAGACAGAGAGAGAGACAGAAAGAGAGAGACAAATAGAGAGGCAGAAAGACAGAGACAGACAGACAGACAGACAGAGAGATTGAGAAAGACTGACCTACCTTCCCTCCAGGACACACCAGCCACAGTATGGATCTCTGACAGAGAGACAGGACTGACAGTCTGTCTGTCTCTCACATGATGACACAGGAACCTTGGACAGCTGAGAGACAGACAAGAAAAAGCACCTGTCAGTTTTAGGTTGAAGTAAACTCATAAAAGGACGAGAAGACAGACAGACGAGAGAAGACAAAGGGACAAAAATAAAGCCTGGATGAGGACAACCGTCTCACTCTGTTGTTGGTTAAAACGTAAACGTGCTGCTGGCTGTTGTCCAATAAGAGGTCAGCGCTGACAGTCCCGCCCCGGTCCACCAACACGCTGCCGTACAGGTCACCTGACCAATCCGTGTGCACGAACACCTGCAACACAAACAGGTGAGTCACTTTCCTTCACATCAACAGTTTCACAGCATCATGGATAACGTCCCTCTGTGTCCCCGGGTGAAGAGACAGTTGGAGCCGAGGTTCTGCTGAGGATCAGAGACCGACACACCTGCAGACAAACACCTGAGTGCTGGATCTGCTGTTTCTCACTGTGATGGCGAACGTTGGAGCTTCCTGTGCTCGACGCCTGCACCTGCCAGCAGGTGGTGCTGTCCCACTGCTGTCCCACAGCATGCTGTGGTTCAACCTGAGAAAAGAACTGATCCTGCTGGACCAGGACCAGGAGGGACTGATCCTGTGACGTCCACCTGAGACGCAGAGTCACACAGAGTCAGTGTGTGTGTGTCTGTGTGTGTGTGTGTGTGTGTGTGTGTGTGTGTGTGTGTGTGTGTGTGTGTGTGTGTGTGTGTGTGTGTGTGTGTGTGTGTGTGTGTGTGTGTGTGTGTGTGTGTGTGTGTGTGTGTGTGTGTGTGTGTGTGTGTGTGTGTGTCTGTGTGTGTGTGTCTGTGTGTGTGTCTGTGTGTGTGTGCTGATAACGAGCTGTTAAACTTGTTTGTGAGAAATTAAATATTAACGGGATGAATCAAAGCTCTGTGTTTACCTCACTGAGGCTCTGAGGCAGGATTAGACCTCATTAACACACACACACACTCACACACACACACACACACACACACACACACACACACACACACACACACACACAGACACACACACACACACACACTCTGGAAACGTTTCAGGGTGTCCTCCTGGATCCTCACTCAGAGAGCACCTGGGGGACCAATAACCAATCAACAAGAGTCAGAGCACGCTCCCCTGAGACACAGCCCCCCCAAACTAAATGGCTGTTAGTCAACACACACACACACACACACACACACACACACACACACACACACACACACACACACTGTATCATTCTGTGTTGTTTTGTTGAAAGAGCCTCAGGCTACAAGCTGCTCTCTGTTCACTGTGTGTGTGTGTGTGTGTGTGTGTGTGTGTGTGTGTGTGTGTGTGTATCTTCAGCCTGTGTGGTGTTTCCTGGTGAAGTTTCAAACATAAACAGGAAACTGCTGGTTTCTTCTTCAGGTGTGGTCAGAGGGACCTTCCCAGTACAACCAGTCCAGTATGATGGTACCCTGAAGGGGAGCGGGGGTGGGGGGGGTGGGGGGCTCAAGCAGGGGTGGGTGGGGGGCAGTGCTGTTCTCTCATTCCAAATGAAAACAAATGTTAGCTGCTCACATTAGCTTAGCATGAAGACTGGAACTGTTACCTGGGGACAGAGCTAGGCTAGCTGCTGCTAACACACGTGTGCTGTGTGTTCATGTTGCCTCAGACACACACTCACAGTGAATGAGCCTCAGAGTGCAGCCTGTGGACATGTGGTGCTCTGAAGGACCACACGCTCGGTGGGGACCAGACCTGGTGTCTTGTCTCAGGGACTTGTTGCTGGTGGTCTCCTGAGGGACGGGCCAGTCATGGACTGACAAACTGACGTGCTGTCCTCCTGAGGTTGTGTGAGTGTTGTGTGTTATTTCAGTAGTGCTGTTCATGTTGTCACCTTATGCAGTCGTCCGTCTCTGTCTCCCAGGAAGGCGACGGTGTGTCCCGCCTCTGTCGCTGTGGTGACGGCAGTCAGCTGGGTGGTGGAGGTGAAGGTGGGCGTGGCTGAGAGCGGCAAAGCGCTGGCGATGGGATTCGGGGTGTGTTCCCCCCCACAGGGGTACTCTGAGAGAGACGCCTGGCGGACAAACGGAGACAGAGACAAAGCTTCGTGTTAATGAACCTTCAGTTCAATTCTGCTGAGTCAGCTTCTGATTTCTGACCATGTCTCAAACTGGGAGCAGACCAGTCACCTTCTCTCAGACAAACTGGTAAAACCATTTGTTTGAGCTGCAGAATTCAGACGACTGGGACACAGCTGCCACAGCTGCTGTCCCCCTCTGTCTCAGTCTCTGTCCACCAGTCTGAGACTGAAGCTGATCCACACTCAAACCCAGACTGTGTGTGTGTGTGTGTGTGTGTGTGTGGGTTAAAGCTCTTATCTTCAGCAGCTGGATTTATCATCAGACAGCTGTCACTCAAACACACAGAGGTACACACAGCTGGTTGGACTGATCTGACCCAGATAAACCACACACACACACACACACACACACAGTATTAGGGTCAGCAAAGAGACAGGAAACAGCTTCTTACTAAACCAACTGCTAATCTGTGATGTCATCAGATTTAATCTAATTAGGTGTCCCACTTGGCATCAGAGTCAATCGATCAATCAGTGATGATCAACTGACTCTGTGTGATTGTGTGTGTGCGTGTGTCCGTGTGTGATTGTGTGTGTGTGTGTGTGTGTGTGTGTGTGTGTGTGTGTCGTGTGTCCGTGTGTGATTGTGTGTGTGTGTGTGTGTGTGTGTGTGTCTCTGTGTGTGTGTGTGTGTTCACCACAAACAGAAAAGACAATAAAAAGAAAAGGACCTTTGTGCCCTCATGGCACCGCAACCCTTGTGACCCCATCCTACCCCAGTGCATGCTGGGAACAGCTGCAGTGTGGAAAAATGAGCTGTTCTGTACGCACGTCACAATCACACATTCAGCAACAGACCAGTCTGACCAGTCTGACCAGTTCAGAATATTCTCTGATCAACTGTAAAACTGAGCAAACTCACAGAACCATTGCTGACTTTTCAGTGTGAGAGGAAATAAAGAGCAGGAAGCTCTGCGCGGCGGCCGCCGCAGGTCATGTGATTTACAGAGTGCAGGTGGAGCGAGGCGTCGTCGCACTGTCGGTCGGGTTGTATCGAGCATATCCTGGTTTTCAGTTTTAGTTTCGCTCTTGTTTGAATCCTGACTGAACAGGTGCAGACGTCACCGAGCGGAGGGAGAGAAGAAGAATTCAGCTGTGAGCATTTACCTTTGGTAGTCGGAGACATTTTGACGACACAGCGTATTCGATGTAGGCTTCTTCCTGTCCACCGCTGCCTCGTCCTCCCTCTGTGTAACACGCTTCCTGTGCTCGTCGCAGCATGGCATCTAGCTCTGACATCCCGTAAACACACAGTGCTGATCGCCCTGTTGCTACAGGTGTGGACGCCTGCCCTGCTGCCATGACGACAAACAGGGCGGGCTCCCCTGAGTGGTTTCCTAACCACGCTCCCTGTGCCAGGTTGTACCCCCCCTGGCACAGCAGCGGCACCTCCACGTACGAGTAGAAACTGCGGTCAGAGGTGCAAAGCCGGGAGGCATAGGTCCGGTACTCCTTCTTGTGCCACATGTCCCGCCGTGAGAACAGGAAGTAGACGTGCTTGCCGTGGGCGACGGCCTTCACAAAGTGGTTGTTGTACTCGGAATAACTTCCTACGACGAGTTTCCCCAGCTCCTCCTCCTGAGAGAAAGCCCGGCGAGGTGGGACAACTGGGAACAGACGCCGCGTCGTGATTGGTGGGATGTCACCAGGGCCTTTGCTGGTGTAGCCTCGACCAACTAGCATCAGACGCAGTATACCGCCCACTTCCTGTTTGTTCTCTATGGTTATTACCACAGCGACGGTGGAGACCCGGGGGTCGTTGGCAGCAACGTACTGAGTGTCAACGGGGTTCGACGTCCGATAGATGAGCTGAGAGATGTTGGACAGACTCCTGTGGACAAGAGAGAAGACCAGACTCAGGGACACCTCCTCACTCAGTTCATGATTTAACTGCTGCCAAAATGAGACTGACAATTCTGATGAATAGGTCCCTCACACACAGTGGGAAGCCTCCGAGGACACCTCCCAGCATGCACTGGGCCACTGAGGTCTAACCGTCCTGTTACTGGTGCTACTGTGTCTTAGGCTCTGGCTGCAGGCCTGACTGACAGGATGAACTCTTACCTTTTATCGCAGATGCCCTGGTACAGTGAACCACAGACGATCAGGCTCCCTGGCTCCGCCCCCTGCCCTTCCTCCATCAGCAGCAGTTTGTTGTGGTTGTGAGTGGGCGTGGCCGAGGGGCAGTCCTGTGGGATGATCGGGGGGAGGCAGTCCGGGGAGTCCAAGTGAGGGCCGATCGTAACATGTGACATCACCTCCAGCTCAGATGTCAGCTGGTACAGGTGGTCGACCCCGCCCACATACAGATGCCCTGTCCCCGGGTTCAGAAGCAGGTGTGAGAGGGGACTGCCTTGTAGCTCCACCCATCGCACAGAGGGGTCAGAGGTCACAATGACATCAGCTGAGAAGGAGGGAGGGGGCAGGAGGAGGAGGAAGAGGATTGATGGGGGGATGGAGGAGGCCAACATGGCAGCCCCTCTTTACCTGTCACAGGTGAGAGAGAGAGAGAGCAAGAGCGAGCGAGAGAGAGAGAGAGAGAGAGAGAGAGAGAGAGAGAGAGAGAGAGAGAGAGAGAGAGAGAGAGAGAGAGAGAGAGAGCGACATTAAAAACAGAAGCAGAAAAAACGCTGACAGCTGAGCGTCGGCTCCATGTTGGCGCCATTCATCAGCATCCTGCAGGTGGCTCACCTGTCACTTGGTTATGATCAACCCTGGAGTCTATAACCAGCCACGCCCCCTAACCCCCCCCACCCCAGAGAACATGGCTGCAGCTGATTCTTATTTTCATCATGAATTCATCTCTGTTCTTTTATTTATTCTGAATTTGTCTATAAAACATTTTAAAAAACACACATTCAGCTGAACGTGCAAACTGCAGAAAGGTTTCATTTCAACCCCCCCCCCCCCCCGAGCCTCAGAGACCACAGAGCTGTGTCCCCCCCGAGCCTCAGAGACCACTGACCTGTGTCCCCCCCTAAGAAGGAGAATAATCCGAGCTGAGCCGTGACCGTCTCAGATTCGTGGAGGAACATGAATCCGTTTCATACCCAGAAATGAGAAATATGAAATATGTAAATACACCTGAGCAGGTGAAGCGGAGCCCTCGGCTCCACTTCTCTCTCAACTTATTAATAAAATATTTTGCTGCTTCACACTTTTCATCAAACTGTAGTTGCCTGTAGTGATGTCACCATGGCAACACACCTGTATCCATGGCAACACAGTGAAACGACCCAAACCTCCGGTGGGTTGTTTTGTTTTTATGGCAGAGTGAAAGACTGGAGTCTTAAACTGGTGTCAAACTGGTTTCACTCTGAAGCCAATTTTCAGTCTTCATGTCTTTTGTCCTGTTTTTCCCTTTGTCTTTCCATCCATTCGTCCCAATGTCCTTCCTGCTGTCCAGAGGACAAATCCTTTAGATTTGAATCCACGATCTGATCGTCCTGGCGCCGCTGCGGTCACGTGACCTGAATCTGCAGCTGTATGTACTCCTGTCCCAGGGTTCAGTCCTCAGTGTCCCAGCAGCTGCTGTTACAGGATCAAACCAGGGAATTACATCACGTTACTCTGTCCCATGTCAGGGCTGCTCACATCTGACCACACCCAGCAGTACAGGTGTGCTCAGGTTGGCAGCAAACCAGAATATTAGACTGGGACGAGTTACTCTGTGACACATTTAGGACCAGAGGGGACGTGGTCTTTGCTGTGAGGACTGAGAGGGATGATCTCATCCTGACTCAAGTCCTCAAACACGTCTGGTATCAGTCTGTCAGTAATCTCTGTGTAAATGATCGGTCGGCTCATTGATCAGTCGATGATGGAAAATTGATTATTATCATAATTATTTTGATGATTTAGATTTTTTCTGTGTCTTTCTGCTGGAAGCTTGGTGGCAGAGCTCAGACTGCAGGCTGATCACTTTAACTTCAGTTTGCTGAAATGAGCGGTGCGGCCTGTAGGGGGCGCTGCTCGCTGCTCGCTGCTCGCCGCCCGCCGCTCTGGTTAATGATGCAGACTCATTAATAAAAGGCTGCGAGGTTTTTACAGTGCATCTCTCTGACACAAAACACCATTCATCTCTCTCTCTCTCCTGTAGGAGCCGTGCTCGCTTGACCCTCTCTGCCTCCTGCTGTGTGTTGGTTCAGGCTGAAACTGAACGAACACTCGCTGTTTAACTTGCCCCAGTGCATGCTGGGAAACACCCAGCGAGGCCTCAGGACACACACACACACACAAACTTGTACTTCTATCATTGTGAGGACACTCACTGACATAATGCATTTTCTAGCCCCCAAACAAAACCAGAACCAGAACCAGAACCTGATTCTGACCTGAACCCTCAAACAGAACTCTGAACACGTGGGGTCCAACAGCTTTTTGTTCCACACAAAGCTGTTGGACCCCATAAGTATAGTGGGCTCCCAATTTTCAACGCCCCCCCTCCACACACACACACACACACACACACACACACACAGATGCTTCAACATTTCCATGGTAATACTGAACATCCTCACACAGTCTGTCTGTATGGTAATAACTTCCGCCCTCAGCCTGATGGTGTGTGTGTGTGTGTGTGTGTGTGTGTGTGTGTGTGTGTGTGTGTGTGTGTGGGGGGGGTTCATCTATAATTCATGTAGCTGAACAGAGAGAGAGAGAGTTGTAGGTTGTCAGAAAGTAAAATGAGAGCGAGTTGAAGTTGAAAAAAAAGAGAGGTTAGGAGAAGGACAGAGCAGGGACGAGAGCGAGGGGGAGACATGGGGGTGTAGAGATGGGGGTGTAGAAAGAGCTGCAGTTAAAGTCAAAAATGAGGAAAGAAATTCATGTTTGATCTGCTGAATACAGAACCTCCCCTCCCCCCTGTCTCTCTGTCACTGTCCCCCCGTCTCTCTGTCACTGTCCCCGCGTCTCTCTGTCACTGTCCCCCCGTCTCTGTGTGTGTGTGTGAGCTCAGTCAAACACCTGGACAGTGTGATAACAGCTGCTAACATCTGTACGTGATCATCAGATCTGCTCTGTCCTCTGTCCTGTTCCTCACTCACTCACTTTTTCTACACTCGAAACATCCATTCATCCGTTCATCCATTCATTCATTCTGAGGAGTTTGGGTGCAGAGTCCAGCTCATCAAACAGGCGGTGGAAACAGAGCTCAGCAAATTTTCAGCAGAGCGAAGCCACCTGCAACATTTAAGGTGGAATGTTTTCTTACGTCACTCAGTATGTGAACCAGTCAGTCCACCTTTAGTGGGCTCTCTTCAGTGCTCCACGCACTCCTCACATTTCTCTATGGGCTTTTTGAAATTTCAGACGTCGTGGACGAATCCAGCTCACACGACCTGCAGGACACAGAGGACATCAGCTGAGCAGGCGGTCCATCTGTGAGACCGAGACCACCTCCCAGTGTGGTCTGAGGGATCGGATCTCAAACGCTGTCCACCTGTGACCAGATCACCTGAGACACAGAGTTATATTTGATCTGAGCAGAGCTCAGGTAACATGTGTCAGAGCATCAGAGAAATCTGATTAAAAGGAACAGATTCAGATTCAAACTCAGATTCAGACTCAGATTCAGACTCAGATCTCAGTGTGGACACAGCTGGACAGGTGTTAGCCTGCAGGGTCATGTGATCAGATTTAAAAGAACTGACTCTGAGAGAAATCAGGCTCACTGGAAGACACATGAACAAACAACTGACCTGCTGACAGGTGTGACTTCCTGTCCCCTCACACCTGACTCATACCATGGCAACCGAGAGTCCTGCACTCTCATTGGCTGCCACGTGACAGTTCAGGTTCAACTATAGTCTGAATATTAACCTGCAGGTATCCATAGCAACAGGACTGATTCTCCAGACGCCGTTAGCCGTTAGCACCTGGAGACCAGGGAAAATACTGAATGAGGCAGTGGAACCACGTGGAAGCTCTGAGGTTCTGAACCTGCTCACAGATCATTGCAGCCTCAAGGACCTCGGTCACCTTCCACCCCCCAGGAGCCCCACCCCACGGAGGACACCTGGAACATCTGCATCCAGCTGTGGTGCTCACTGGAACAGTGTCTACCGTCCTGAGGGACTCTCAGAGCGGTCTCTGTGTGTAACAGTCCTGGTGTTAGTTCAACACGTTCAGGTGTGTTAACCTGCAGGTAACCATGGTAACAGGACTGATGCTGCAGGTGTGTCTGCAGTGAAACATTCAGCAGTTTACTTTGGTAAATGCTGCAGTTTGTACTTCACTCCTCTTTTGTTCCCATCACCTCCTCCTCCCTCCCTCCCTCCCTCCCTCTCTTTTCATTTTCTCATTGGACCTCTCCTCGCTCAACCCCCCCCCACTCCTCCCCCGTATGTAAATGAGGGACAGGCTGCTTTCAACACATCGAGGTGATGATTACAGGCTGCCTTACCTCAGGCACACACACACACACACACACACACACACACACACACCACTTCCACCCCCATATTATCTCTGTGGTTTGCTGCTGACTCTCACACTCACTCTTCAAAGAGATGACACAATCCTACACACACACACACACAGCTGTGTGTGAGTGTGAGTGTGTGTGTGTGTGTGTGTGTGTGTGTGTGTGTGTGTGTGTGTGTGTGTGTGTGTGTGTGTGTGTGTGTGTGTGTGTGTGTGTGTGTGTGTGTGTGTGTGTGTGTGTGTGTGTGTGTGTGTGTGTGTGTGTGTGTGTGTGTGTGTGTGTGTGTGTGTGTGTGTGTGTGTGTGTGTGTGTGTGTGTGTGTGTGTGTGTGTGTGTGTGTGTGTGTGTGTGTGTGTGTGTGTGTGTGTGTGTGTGTGTGTGTGTGTGTGTGTGTGTGTGTGTGTGTGTGTGTGTGTGTGTGTGTGTGTGTGTGTGTGTGTGTGTGTGTGTGTGTGTGTGTGTGTGTGTGTGTGTGTGTGTGTGTGTGTGTGTGTGTGTGTGTGTGTGTGTGTGTAGTTAAATTTCCTCTCTTTGTTTCCTCTCCTTCACTCCTTCACTCTGGGGGACTCTTCCTCAGTGTGTGTTCAGTCTGTCCTACTTTCTCTGAGCTGAAGGGCCTCAGATGCAGGTAACTGCAGACTGACCTCAGCTAGGCCCAGGACCAGGACCAGATTCCAGAGTCCACAGAGGACAGCAGGACTATGAGCTAAAGATACTACAGATACACACACCTGTGCTGGGCTCGTCTGGACACACACACACCTTCACAGCGTTTAGGAGACTGAATGGTGCGGGGCTCTGTCCCTCTGTCCCCTGTATGATGATCTTTATATGAAAGATCCATAAGGTTCTTAAGAGTTCAGGTTCTGGGATGAAGCAGGTTCCAGGTTGTTGAGGTGTGTCCTGTGTCCTGCGTCGTGTGTCATTTGTCCTGTGTCCTGTGTGCTGTGTCCTGTGTCGGTGGACGTCAGCGTGTGAAGCTGCAGGACTTTGTCTGTCCTCAGCAAATGTCCTTGTCTCAGTGTGAGCTCCTTTGTGCTGCAGCTCTGCTTTGATTCTGGGCCGTTGTGTTCTGATCCGAGCTGAATGGAGCTAATTCTGCTTTTCTCCTCAGACAGAGGAACGACGGGTCTGAGGGTTTGAAACGCCGACTGTGTCACATGATCATCGGTTGAAGCCAGTTATTGATGACGAGGCGGCGGAGCTGCTATTCCTGCCTCGCTGCCTCTAATCTGGAATAAATCCCGTTTGTATTGAGAGCACATGTTCTGACAGGAGGATCCGATGAGAATAGGAAGAATCAGAGATTGTCCTCAGTTTGACAGAAGATCAGAATAACGTCGCTCGGCTCTCCCTGCAGCCTGAAAATATCCCACATTCTACTTCAAAGCTTTTTGTTCTGAGTGTTCTCCAAACCTGTCAGAGGCTGGAGCCGAGCCACAGAGTGAGAACCTCCGAGCTCCGGTTCTGGTTCTGCTGTTCTGGTTCTGTTCTGAGTAGGTTTGACGAAGCAGAACTTCTCAGATTTACCGTGTGTTTGCTCGGAGAGTTCAGCTGGAGTTTATGTAGATTTCCTTTTTCATGTACCTGCAGACAGGTGTCATCACACGGCTCTGACACGCTCACGCTCAGGCTGCTGCTCTGACTCCGGGTCAGAGGTCAGAGGTCAGACGGGTTTGTACTTATTGTTGAGGTCAAACCTGAAGCTTCTGTTTTAATTTCTCATCTGTTCATGTGTCACTTCGAGAGTCGTCCAATCAGTGAGGAGCATCTTCACAGCTGAATGGACCAATCACAGCAGTGGATTTCATATCAGCAAAGTTAACATCAGTCAGACAGGAAACAGAGGCCTGCTCAGCATGGACAGACAGGAAACAGATGTCATCCTTTCAGAGTAAAATCTGTAAACATGAACACACTGAGGTTTTATTCTGCTGCAGCAGTTAAAGCTGAAGCTGCTTCTTCTATAACTTTACCCAGACTTTTATTTTTCCTGTTTCACTGAGCTCTGTGTTTACTGTGCTGTATTACTGTTGTTGTTGTTGTTATTGTTGTTGTTGTTGTTGTTGTTGTACAGTTATGATGTGAAGCTGATTCTCTGCTGCACGTTTCTGCTGCAGCTGCATCTGAGCCAAAGCTCCACAGACTGAATACTGATCAGTGCAACATGAAAGATTAATAAGTACGAGACTTTGATAACACACACACACACACACACACACACACACAGACACACACCCACACACACAGTGATGGAATTAGCATCAC
>CM028885.1:23818833-23853833 GCA_016801885.1 Toxotes chatareus | reverse complement strand
GACGGTTCATCCTGCTCAGCCACATATGAAACAGTGTCGAACTGTGATGAGAGACGATGCTGAAGGTGTTAGTCACACAAAGCACACACACACACACACACTCATTTAACTCTGAATATCAGAGAGTTTCCATTTTTTTTCTCTTTATTCAATGTGCAAAAAACGTCAAAAACAATCTGTTATCACTATGTGAAATATGTCTTTATATTCACCATGTGAAACATAACATACAGGAAGTGACAGTGTGCCTATATTAGGCACCTAATTTTCTTAAGAATCTTCCCAGTATTTTAAGTGCACTATCTTGCTCTTCTTTTGTATTATTTATTTCTGGGATGCACATGTACTGCAGCGTATCTGTGCAAATGGCAAATAAAACTCGATTCTATTCTAGCAAAAAGCTTCCAGAAGCATCTTTGGCACAAAGTTGTATCAACATGTGGAACATGTGCTGCACACGGCTTTAACATACGAGAGTAAACAAGCAGCCAACAAACAGTGAAACAAACAAACAAATAAACAAACAAACAAACAAACAGTGAAACCTGTTCCTATGCTGAGGGAACTTCTCACTGAGAGAGAGAGAGAGTCAGAGTCTATGTCGCTCTACCAATGATCTGATTCCTCCTCCACTAATTAAATCACAGGACAATTAACGAGAGTCAGCTGTCAATCAAAGCCTCATTACAGAGAGAGAGAGAGAGAGGCGGAGAGACACTTACTTCCTTCAGGAAACAGTCCGTCTTTCTTTCATTCCTCAAAAAAACAGACAACAAAAACTGAAAGAACCTGCACACCGGGCGAGAGAGGGGACGAACGACTACCAACAGACAGATGGAGAGAGGGAGAGAGGGAGGGTGCGAGGGAGGGAGGGGGCAAGCGAGCAGCCGGCTGGATGGCTGTAATCCCATTATTGTGAACGACACATTGTTCGGAGAGAGAGAGGGCGAGAGACATTCAGAGAAAGAGAGCGAGAGAGAGCGGAGAGAGAGGGGGGGGAGAGAGAGAGACATTCAGACACAGAGGAAGTCTCAGTGGGAATCGAGGGGGCGGGGCTTATGTGTGCACACTGCAGTGGGCGGAGTCAGACTCATTAATATTTAATCTGAAGTTTGAGGCATGAAGTTAGAGAGCGAGCAGCAGAGCGAGCAGCAGAGCGAGGCGGTAAATCACCCCTCCCCTCCCCCGTTCCCCCCGTCCCCACCCCCCGGCTGACGGACAGGGGGCCCGGGGTCTCACCGGCTCCATCTAACAGCTGCTGAGGGACAAGTACCCTGATCAATAACAGGAACACAACCACAGTGTGACCTGCTACGCAAACCCAGCACCTGAGACTCGTTCTGACCCAGGACCAGTGAGTGACCGGATCTTTAATGGTTTGTTCCTGATGGTCCTGAGACATCAGAGAGGACCAGGACAGGCTGCAATAATCAATCAGTATCAATGAGATGATAAATGTCTGTGAGGAGAAGAAGAAGAAGAATCAGCTTTGTTTGATTAGAAGCTGCTGACACTCAGAGACTCTGTCTCTGCTCAGGTGAGTCCAAGTGTCTGTTTCCTGTCGTCTGATTGGTTCACAGCTGACAGGTCACAGCAGGTGAGAATCATAAAGTGTTCAGGTTGTCATGGCGACCACAGTGAGTTTAATGTGATGTGAAGACAGCATGAAGAGAGCGTGTGTGTGTGTTTTCAACATCATCTTATCTGTGACACAACACACTGCTCGTAAAATGTGTGACGATATATTCATGCATTCATTTATGTGTGTGTGTGTGCGTGTGTGTGTGTGTGTGTGTGTGTGTGTGTGTGTGTGTGTGTGTGTGTGTGTGTGTGTGTGTGTGTGTGTGTGTGTGTGTGTGTGTGTGTGTGTGTGTGTGTGTGTGTGTGTGTGTGTGTGTGTGTGTGTGTGTGTGTGTGTGTGTGTGTGTGTGTGTGTGCGTGTGTGTGTGTGTGTGTGTTGGGGTCAGCTGGGAGTGTTTGTCCACCTCTCATCAGGAGCCTCATGTAATATTAATCTCTCTCACACACACACACACTGAGGGTCACATGCACCACTGCACACACACGCACACACACACACACATCAATCAAACCCAAATAGAGAAAACACAGCCTGAGGTCTGTGTGTGTGTCTGTGTGTGTGTGTGTGTGTGTGTGTGTGTGTGTGTGTGTGTGTGTGTGTGTGTGTGTGTGTGTGTGTGTGTGTGTGTGTGTGTGTGTGTGTGTGTGTGTGTGTGTGTGTGTGTGTGTGTGTGCAGCTGGTGAAGCAGCATAAATAAATATAAATTCTGTGTCTGTGATGTGATTTTATATTTCTGCATTAAGTGGATCTGTCCACAAACGGACAAAGACACAAACAAACCGACCAATCACAGTCCTGCAGGAAATCGTCCTCCAGCTTCAGACTTCAGATGAAGCTCAGACCGTCTCCATGCCGCCTACCGATTCTGAGCGAGCCGCCGCACTAATGTGAGGTTGCTTACACCTTCAAGGTCAACGAATCAGGCGAGTGTTTGTCTGCCGAGTTGCGTGTCACTTTCCTGAGCCCGACATTTTACCATAACGACCGCTGTCACCGTGTCAGCACTTCCTGCAGAGTCTGTTTTTTGTCCCTGTGACCAACTGACCAATCAGCTTTCTTGACTAAGACTCCTCTGATTTGATGTTTGGTCGACCATTAGAGGGAAGATGTCATTTTTCCGTACACTCAGCCGCTCGCTGCGTCCAGCAGCTCGCCACAGGAGCGACGCGACACCATTGAGTTTTTCAGGCTGAGGTGTAACCAGTCACAGACTGAGGTGTAACCAGCCACAGACTGAGGTGTAACCAGTCACAGACTGGCGTGTAACCAGCCACAGACTGAGGTGTAACCAGCCACAGACTGGGGTGTAACCAGCCACAGACTGAGGTGTAACCAGCCACAGACTGGGGTGTAACCAGCCACAGACTGGCGTGTAACCAGCCACAGACTGAGGTGTAACCAGCCACAGACTGGGGTGTAACCAGCCACAGACTGGCGTGTAACCAGCCACAGACTGGGGTGTAACCAGCCACAGACTGGCGTGTAACCAGCCACAGACTGGCGTGTAACCAGCCACAGACTGAGGTGTAACCAGCCACAGACTGGCGTGTAACCAGCCACAGACTGGCGTGTAACCAGCCACAGACTGGGGTGTAACCAGCCACAGACTGGCGGTGTAACCAGCCACAGACTGGCGTGTAACCAGCCACAGACTGAGGTGTAACCAGCCACAGACTGGCGTGTAACCAGCCACAGACTGGGGTGTAACCAGCCACAGACTGGCGTGTAACCAGCCACAGACTGGCGTGTAACCAGCCACAGACTGAGGTGTAACCAGCCACAGACTGGGGTGTAACCAGTCACAGACTGGGGTGTAACCAGCCACAGACTGGCGTGTAACCAGCCACAGACTGAGGTGTAACCAGCCACAGACTGGGGTGTAACCAGTCACAGACTGGGGTGTAACCAGTCACAGACTGGCGTGTAACCAGCCACAGACTGGGGTGTAACCAGTCACAGACTGGCGTGTAACCAGCCACAGACTGGGGTGTAACCAGTCCGAGCTGGGGTGTAACCAGTCACAGACTGAGGTGTAACCAGTCACTGACTGGCGTGTAACCAGCCACAGACTGAGGTGTAACCAGTCACAGACTGGCGTGTAACCAGCCACAGACTGGCGTGTAACCAGCCACAGACTGGGGTGTAACCAGTCACAGACTGGCGTGTAACCAGCCACAGACTGAGGTGTAACCAGTCACAGACTGGCGTGTAACCAGCCACAGACTGAGGTGTAACCAGTCACAGACTGGCGTGTAACCAGCCACAGACTGGGGTGTAACCAGTCCGAGCTGGTGTGATGTTTGGAGAATTCCCTGAGTGAATCTGTGGATTTCAGATTCAGCTGAAACAGAATCAATAATAATTCTAATCATTTTATTTCACAGTCACGCAGGTTAATCCTCAGGTTTATGATGCTGCACCACAGAGCCTGAGCCTGGACCGGGTCTGGACCGGGTCTGGACCGGGCCTGGACCGGGTCTGATGTTTGTGTGAAACGTTTAAATCTCAATCACACAAATCAGCATTTTATTTGACATCGTATGATATTCACGTGTTAGAACATGTTGTTGTGTTGCAGGGCGTGGTGGGTGTTTATCAGGTATGTGAGGCTTTCAAGCACAAACAAAAGATGAAGGACGAGTGAGGAGGCTTTAAAGGGGGTAGGAGGAGGGGGTGGGTGATGGTGGGGGGGAGGGTAGAGAGCGTGAAAAGCTGCTTGTAGTGAGACAAACCAACCAGGCGGAGTAATGAATGGAGGGGGAGGGGGAGGGGGAGGAGGAGGGGAGGGGAGGGGGGGTGAAAGGTGACGTGCAGTAATTGGGAGAAAATGTGTGTGATGGAGAGAGACGACGCGTCCCAGCTCAACACAACAGGAAGAATAAATCCTGAACTTTACTCTGAAAGCTGTTTCATGATGAATAAAAAAGTCAAACTAATCAGAGACATGTGGACGGAAGTGTCTCGCACTCAGCTCTACACTCTGCTGAAATGTCCCACTGTGAATTTTCCTTTTGTCATCGACAACACGTCGGTTCAACTGATGCAGTTAGAAAAAGTCTGAAAGACTCTGATCACATGAGCGCTGACTGGAACCTGATTGGACAGAGGCCTGAAGCTTCCTCTGCAGCGAGACACAGTCACTCACTGCACTGATCTTTAAATGTACACGTTCACTTTAACGTTCAGTCGATCGATCGATCGACTGAACGATGGACAGAAAATTTACCAGAAACTGCTCCGATTTTTCTTTCTGTTGTTTTTTAAAGTAAAAATGTGACGATCTGAAGTTCGACATCACAGACAGAGACAGAGACAGAGACATGGACAGGGACAGTCACAGACATGGACAGAGACACGGACTGAAGCACAGAGAGACAACACAACAACACAAAAAAATGATGTCAGGGTCGCTGACATCATCCATTGCCATGTGGGCTGTGTGTGAGGTCATAGGTTGCTATGGTAACCATCTGGACGCCCTGACTCAGCTGCAGAGAGATTAGAGTTGCACCAACCTGTGGAGGCAACCTGCTGCGTCTGTGAGGAAACAGGAGGGACCTTCTTCATCAGGAGGACGTTTCCTGTAGGAACACAAATACAGACGCACATCAGAGGACATTCTCCGACGGCGACAGGTCCGTCACCGTGACACCAGCTCTGTGTTCAGGTGCAATCTACCACTGACAGAGACAACAAAGAGCACTGAGGACGATGTCCCGAAGAGGACGCGTCTCTAATCTCTGGTTGCAGTTTTGGGGGATTGTTCCTTTACTCCCGTCATCAACCATCTGCCTTCAAGGTCAACTGAGGTCGAGTAATGAATCACTTCCTGTTTGTCTGCTGGAGCATGTAATGAGTTAATGAGCAGAGACGATGCACAGATAATCAATCACTGCACATATTGATTGATGACCTATAGACCGAGCAGCTCACACTCATCAGTCCTCGTCCATGCAGCCGCTGCTCTGACCAATCACGTGCTTCCTGTTTATTCCTGTTGTTAATGTTCTGTCCTCATCAGTGTGACACTGAGACTCATTTTATGAATTAACACAATGTTAAACTCCATGTTGTTTAACAGCTGAAATAAATCTAAACAGCTTTAAATTCGACCTTTGACCTTTTAAAGAAACGGCAGCGTTTCAGTCATATTCTGTTCATGTTTCGTCTCCACAGCTCTGATCTCACACCTGATGGAACCCACGGTGTGGCTCCGCCTCCTGCCTCAGCTCGCTGTGTTTAGAGTCTGAAGGACGACCAACAATACAGCACACACACACAGCCAGCTGAGACGGGGGTCGTCCTTGAAGACAAAAACCAGGGATCAACAACCCAACTCTGTGTGAGTGTGTTTGGTTGTTATTGTCGTATCTTTGTGAGGACCAGCCAGAGTCTCAGTTTCTGTCTCTGAGTCCACCTGAGGACTCTGAGCCCAGTGTCCCTCTCTTCCAGCTCTGTGTTTGGTCTCCTCCAGCTCCTGAGGGAAACATCAGGCTCTTCAGCTGCTGAAGGCCGCACCACGTCCTCCAGCTGCTCCGACTGAGTCAGTGGGAAATGTGAGGAAAACCAAAACTAGGAGCTAAAACAGGCTGAAAAGCTCCGTGACCACAGATGGTGTTTCAGACTGTGATCGCTGCTGCAGCGCAAACGTCACACTATTCATCCCATTCGCCACAGTCCTCACATGGAACAGTGTGTGTGTGTGTGTCAGAGGAAGTGTCCTCTGGTGAGGTCAGGGGTCAGGGGTCACAGTCGAACACAGAGAGTCTATTCACAAACACACAGATCCATTCATCAGAGTAAAGATCAGCTCTGTCGTCAGTCTGAAGCAGCAGGAACTTCACTGATGGTCACATGACTGAAAACATCAGAACTCCACCGCTGAATGCCGCTCTCGCTGCTGTCCGAGCCGTCAGACACCAACACCTGGTCAGGTGACGCTCCACAGCGCTCCCTGACAGATCTGCATCCTCTTCCAACTTCCCAGGACTTAAAGGCAAAGACGTCCTTGTTTACGCTGCCGGTTGGAAAACTACAGGAGACAGACGAGTCAAAGTCCAGGTTCAGGCTCAGTTTCAGGTGCTGAGTCTGATTCCTCGTGTTCACACGTGCTTTGACATCACTATCTGGTTTTTATTCTGGTTCTGGTTCTGATGCTGATGTCTGATACCTCGGTTGCTGGAATGGACCGAAAGTTTGTAGTGCACCTGGACACCTGCCTGCACCTGGACACCTGGGGGCAGGTGAAGCTGCTTCGTACTGTAAGATGATGCAGTTCATCGTTTCTGCTCTGAGAGTGAGATTAAAGTGCAGACTGAATGACTCTCTGTCTACCACGTCTGTCTCTCAGAGACACTGAGAAAGAAGACAGAGGACGGGGAGAGACTCAGCTCTGCTGCCGTGTGTCCATTAGTAAAGTATGTGTGAACATCATGAATGTTCTGAGTTAGAGCAGCTCGTGGCAAAGTAACGAGAAAGAGCTTGCTCCGAGCTCAGCAGGACGAGTCACTTCCACTGACTCTTCCACGTCCACGCGGTGAGACGCAGGAACCCGACCTGATGGACGAGACTTGGACGGAGCCGAAGTCAACGCGGTGAAAACGTGTATTCGTGTTTATGTGACGAAGTCAGGACAGTGTGTGACACTGAGCATGTGTTACTGCTGCATCTGGTTTAATGAAGAGGCTCGTCTGCGTCCACGTCCATGTCCACTCAAGACTCCACTGCTTCCACTGTTTCTACTGTTTCTAATGTCTGGATTCTTTAAATCAGCCTCAGTGTTTTATTTTTACTTTCGGTGCAGAAAAATTCTAAACTGCAGCGTCCAAACAGGCCAGCAGTCGATTTAATCCCCATTAAACCTGACCCTGAAACACACACACACGCACACACACACACACACACACACACACACACACACACAGTCAGTAGATTAGGTTGCCTGCCTTCATTCACTAATCTGTGGAGTTAATCTGATGGTTGTAACTCTGCAAACTGAGACATTATAGAGCTGTAATCTGCACACACACACACACAGTAACACACTCAGCCATATGTGCAGCAGTCTCAGAGCACTGATGGCGTCTTCTGAGTTGGACAGTTTCAGACCAGCTGCCTCTGGTATCTGGACTCTGTGGGACTCTGCAGGGTTAATGCGGTACACGGTACACCACCATGCACCGCAGCCCGGCCTGAACCCGGGTCACAGGAACCCGGGTCAGAGTTCACGTCCTGCTGCAGCTTGGTTCACCTCTGAACAGATCAGGTGCTTCATCTGGTCCAATCACACTGTAGAAAGACGCTGCAGCTCTGACCAATCAGAGGACTGCAAGGGCAACCTGGCAACATGTGTTTGCGTGTGTGTGTGTGTGTGTGTGTGTAATTGGTATGTTGGAGTGCAGCTGTCTTCAGTCACCGGCATCTGTTACACACCCAATTTAGAAACACACACACACACACACACACAGTGACTCTCCCTCTCTCTCTCTCAGACAGTATAATCTTCAGTGTGATGGCAGTGACACCATGTTATTCCACAGGCTATAATCTGAATGCTCACACTGAGATGCCCCCCCCCTCAGGCGTAAAGGGACAGTCCAACATTTCGATAAAGTCTGTGGACGTCAGACTCAGATCACACACTGAGGACGCCGTCACTTCATCAAACTCTCATCACGTGTGAACTCAACAAGCTGATCATTGGTCAGATGTGTGCTGCAGTCACTTCCTGTAATGGGCCACACCCCCCAGGATCCATGAGCAACACGAAGACAACACAGGTGAGACAGAGACAGAACCAGTTCAACCAGTGAAGAACAGTGTGAGAACACACACACACACACACCATGTCAATAGAGTTTGTCTGAATTTGAAACTCAGACAGAGAGAAGGAAACAGAGAGACAGTAGACACAGCTCTGCACAGGAAGACACACAGCAGGACACACACACACACACACATTCTCTCTCTGTGTTAATGTGCTGTAAGCTACAAGTTTAAAGTCTCACACCAGTAACACCAGTACACAGTGTCCCAGTTTGCTGAACGTGAAATCAAAGCATTACCACTGAAAATCAAACAAATGCTGCACTGACACAGGAGCTGGTTTCTGGCTGGTTTCTGACTCTTTTCTGGCTGGTTTCTGGCTAGTTTCTGACTGGTTTCTGGCTGGTTTCTGACTGGTTTCTGGCTGGTTCCTGACTGGTTTCTGACTCTTTTCTGGCTGGTTTCTGACTGGTTTCTGACTGGTTTCTGACTCTTTTCTGGCTGGTTTCTGGCTGGTTCCTGACTGGTTTCTGACTCTTTTCTGGCTGGTTTCTGACTGGTTTCTGACTGGTTTCTGACTCTTTTCTGGCTGGTTTCTGGCTGGTTCCTGACTCTTTTCTGGCTGGTTTCTGGCTGGTTCCTGACTCTTTTCTGGCTGGTTTCTGACTGGTTTCTGGCTGGTTCCTGGCTGGTTTCTGGCTGGTTCCTGACTGGTTTCTGTCTGGTTTCTGACTCTTTTCTGGCTGGTTCCTGACTGGTTTCTGACTCTTTTCTGGCTGGTTTCTGACTGGTTCCTGGCTGGTTCCTGACTCTTTTCTGGCTGGTTTCTGACTCTTTTCTGGCTGGTTTCTGGCTGGTTCCTGACTCTTTTCTGGCTGGTTCCTGGCTGGTTTCTGACTGGTTTCTGGCTGGTTCCTGACTGGTTTCTGACTGGTTTCTGGCTGGTTCCTGGCTGGTTTCTGGCTGGTTCCTGACTCTTTTCTGGCTGGTTCCTGGCTGGTTTCTGACTGGTTTCTGGCTGGTTCCTGGCTGGTTTCTGACTGGTTTCTGGCTGGTTCCTGACTGGTTTCTGACTGGTTTCTGGCTGGTTCCTGGCTGGTTTCTGGCTGGTTCCTGACTCTTTTCTGGCTGGTTCCTGGCTGGTTTCTGACTGGTTTCTGGCTGGTTCCTGGCTGGTTTCTGGCTGGTTCCTGACTCTTTTCTGGCTGGTTCCTGGCTGGTTTCTGGCTGGTTCCTGACTGGTTTCTGACTGGTTTCTGGCTGGTTTCTGGCTGGTTTCTGGCTGGTTTCTGGCTGCTGGACTTCACTTCAACATCAAAGAGAATTTTTCATCACAGCCAATTTTAAACACACACACACACGTTGGTTTTACTATCATTCTGAGGTCCCTCTGTTCAGCTGTACTCCTCATCACCATGGTTACCTCAACCGTCACCATGGAAACACCGACTGTCAGAGGGACACGCCTGACTTTAATCATGAAGATGGTTATATTTCTCCCTGTCCTGGTCCTCCTGCCGTGGACCAGCTGATTCCAGTTCAGCGTGGAGAGACCCGGCTCAGAGACCTGGGTTTGGTCCTGAATCTAAACCCAGTCCTGGTCCTGAAGTCTGATCTCAAACCCGGTTTTACCCATCAGACCTTGCTCTAAGCACAGGAGCAGCCAACATGTCCTCACTGTGCAGGACGAAAAAGACATCAGAGACTCAGACTGGAGACAGATTAGGACACGGCAGCGTTTGGGTCTCTGTCCTGTTCACCTGGTCTTTCTGTTCATTTAATCATGTGAAAGAAGCGACTGCAGCGCTCACCTGGCATCAACCTGAAACCCCTTCAAACCCTCAGGTAACACTCAACACCACCATGTCTGAGTGCGTCAGCTGAGCTCTGTGAACACAACGCACGTCATCCAGGAAACCAGCTGATCCAGGTCATCCGGCGACACGCTGCGTCGGCCAATCACACACGTTCAAACACACGCCTGGTCCATGACTCTGTCACATGAAGACTGTATTTCTGCTGCTCGGCTGTCAGTCAGGCGCTGGAGGGGGACACTTTTTGTTTCACCTGTACCTGGAGCGACACGCCCACTAGTCACATGCCCACATCAGCTGTTTGCTGCCTCCGAACGTACAGAAAGCTCTGAAAACTGAAAACATCAGGAACCGATGGAGCTCTGTCATTTTTGCATGACTGCAAACAATTAATGAAAAGTAGCTGCTAATTAATTGTCTGTTGATTGATTAATTGATTCAGTATCAGTAACATCTGATCAGAGTGGGCGGAGTCAATCTGAGCTCACGTTAAACAGTTCAGTATTAAACTAAACATCACACAAACTGACAGATTTAGTGACGTATGATGCACACACACACTAATACACACACACACAAATACACACACAGTAATACACACACACACAGTCATTCACACCTGATTCAACAACTTTTAAACACAATTTCCTGCAAAATACAGGTGCAGCACAGACTCATCCTGTCTGTCTGACGGGCAGAGAGACAGCTGTGTGTGTGTGTGTGTGTGTGTGTGTGTGTGATTTGAATCCACAGGGAGCAATCGAGAGAAACCAGCTTCTTTATGGATTATTAATATCACCTCCAGCTAAACACAGTCAGTGTGTGTGTGATCTGTCACACACACACAAAGTGTGTGTGTGGGGGGAGGAGTCTGAGGCTGGAGGGGGGGGTGGTGGTGGTGAGATGGGGGGGCTCAGCAGTTGGTGTGATCAAGGGCTCTTCATTCACACTCCACAGTGTGTGTGTGTGTGTGTAATCTGTTCAGAAGCCACGCCCTAATCTGGGATCAACCCCCCCCAGGTCTTTGTGAGTTTCTTATCTGTGTCAACTTGTCCGAGTTCTTGTCGACGATACAAAGACAGACACACATGAAGCTACTCTGAATGCAACAGAAACACACACACACATACACACACACACTCCCTGAGGGTTGGTGTGTGTCTGTGTGTGTGTTGCTGTGGTTCAGATCAGCATCAGCCGCTGGCTCAGAGTCTCCGAGGAATCGAATCAGCGACTCTTTGATATGTAGGAACAGATGCATCTCACACACACAGTTTGGTCTTTCTGTAGTTGTGGGAACCATCATTCACATAATGCATTCCCTGATCCTGAGCCTGAACCTGAGCCTGAGCCTGAGCCTGAGCCTGAACCTGAGCCTGAGCCTGAGCCTGAGCCTGAGCCTGAGCCTGAGCCTGAGCCTGATCCTGAGCCTGAGCCTGAGCCTGAGCCTGAGCCTGAACCTGAGCCTGAGCCTGAGCCTGAGCCTGAGCCTGAGCCTGAGCCTGAGCCTGAGCCTGAGCCTGAGCCTGAGCCTGAGCCTGAGCCTGAGCCTGAGCCTGAGCCTGAGCCTGAGCCTGAGCCTGAGCCTGAGCCTGATCCTGAGCCTGAGCCTGAGCCTGAGCCTGAGCCTGAGCCTGAGCCTGAGCCTGAGCCTGAGCCTGAGCCTGAGCCTGAGCCTGAGCCTGAGCCTGAGCCTGAGCCTGAGCCCGAGCCCGAGCCCGAGCCCGAGCCCGAGCCCGATCCCGAGCCTGAGCCTGAGCCTGAGCCTGAGCCTGAGCCTGAACCTGAGCCTGAGCCTGAAAAATCACGTGCTCACTTTGGACTGAGATGTTTTTGAGTCTGAGCTCGACAACATGAACACAAAGTGGTTTGATTTCATGTTCAGCAAACTGGGACACTGTGTACTGGGGTTACTGGTGTGAGACTTTAAACCTGTAGCTTACGGCACATTAACACAGAGAGAGACAGAGAGAGTGTGTGTGTGTGTGTGTGTGTAGATTAGAGGTGATTAAGTAGAAACAGTAATCTGACTCTGAATCTGGACTCAGACTTAATCCTTCAGATTAGTCAAATGGATGTTTCAGTTAAATCATCTTCATCACACTGATGATGATGATGATGATGATGATGTCACTGATGCTGCTTCATGCAGGTCACATGACCTGAATGTCAGATTCACGCCGGTTTCTGGGTTAAACGTCTTCAGAGTGAGACACTGTTCTCTGTGCACCAGATTTCATTCAGAAAACAACAAATTAAGATTCTTATCATGCTGCCCCTGAAGCCCTCTGTACACAAAGCACCTGCTCACACACATGATTCATCTCACACCAAACTGCATTTACTTTTCCTGTTATTATCAAAACACAGTTTAATCACAATGACAACTGGTCACACTGAACTCTAACTGGTCACACTGAACCTCTAACTGGTCACACTGAACTCTAACTGGTCACACTGAACCTCTAACTGGTCACACTGAACTCTAACTGGTCACACTGAACCTCTAACTGGTCACACTGAACTCTAACTGGTCACACTGAACCCTAACTGGTCACACTGAACCTCTAACTGGTCACACTGAACTCTAACTGGTCACACTGAACCTCTAACTGGTCACACTGAACTCTAACTGGTCACACTGAACCCTAACTGGTCACACTGAACCTCTAACTGGTCACACTGAACCTCTAACTGGTCACACTGAACCTCTAACTGGTCACACTGAACTCTAACTGGTCACACTGAACCTCTAACTGGTCACACTGAACTCTAACTGGTCACACTGAACCCTAACTGGTCACACTGAACCTCTAACTGGTCACACTGAACTCTAACTGGTCACACTGAACCTCTAACTGGTCACACTGAACTCTAACTGGTCACAGTGGCCCAGAAGCGTCCTGCTCTCGAGAAAAACATGAGCTGCACAGCAAAGACGAATTTCCCCTGAAACTTGAAATAGTTAAGAAGAAGGTGGAAACGTTCGCTTACAGGGTGTGAAGGGTCCCAGCACATGGTGGACATGGTGGACCAATCAGGAGGGAAGGTCTGATGGTGTCTGAGCTGAGTCTCTGTCCACAGAGACTTTCATTTAAAATGTAGGTTTGTTGCTGGTTTGTCCTTCAGCTTCTTTCTGCTCTGATCACTTCTGCTAAATAATTTCCAGCTCAGTTTAACTGAAAGCAAAAATGGTTTCTGAAAAATTAGTAAACTAGCAAAAATGATCATTTATACAATTCTAAATGTTACAAAAGACAACTCTTCTTATTCCAGCAGCTGCTGCCGTCTGTCTCACAGTCGTCCCTCAGAACCAGGAACATCAACAATTAAGATCAGAGGCATGTAGTCGAGATGGCAAGGCAGGTGAGAGCCATGAATCCAGAGAAATCATGAAGAAGTCAAAAGGTAAAGAGGGTGGAAACTGAACTTCAGCCAAAAAGACAATGATTTAAAACAAGTAGGAACAGTGAAGGAAGAAGGAACCATCTGAGAACCTCTGAAGACTGAAGACCGAGGAACTGGTCAGGAAGATCTGAGACAGTTCGTCGGATCGAGCAGGGATAGCGTAACGTCTGCTCGGCTCGTTAACATCTTGCTCAGCTCTTACCTGCTACCTGCTGAAGCATCACTCAGTGACCCCGTGGAACCTGAAGACACCAGACACGTCTCCAGAACAAAGACCAGCATCAAAAGGAAACTTCCCAGTGGAAAGACGGAGGACAGGGAAGGCTCTGATGGCTGCAACCCCTCAGAATTCAGGTACGGACGCGAAGACGCCTTACCTTAGGAGGCAGGCAGCTTGTCCCTCTGTCTTTTATGGAGGACGTTCAGAGAGACGGAGATGAGCTCAGCCATCTGTCACCTGTCACCCACCACAACCACCCAGAGCTCCACACTGACTCTGATCCACCAGCATCAAACCAAGGCTGATTCAATACTGCACACACACACACACACACGCACACACACGCACACGCACGCACGCGCCTGCGCACGCACACACACACACTCACATTCACACACACGCACGCACACGCGCACACACACAAACACGCACACACTCATACTCGCACACACACAGAGTTGTTACTATGGCTCTGTCTGTTCCAGTATCAGAAATTGTGATCTGTCATTTTGGGGGGAAACTCAGAGGTGGGGGGGGGGTGACGGGGTGTGAGGGGGAGGTGGAGGTCCCCCTCTGGTCTGGTCCAGGGTCTGGTCTCGTCCCTGAACAGGATCAGTTTTTACTGTTTCTGGACTCAGTTCAGTTTTTAGGAAAACAGTGACTAACTTCCTTTGTTTGTGTGTGTGTGTGTGTGTCTCCGTGTGTGTAGTGGGGGAAGAGGGGGGGGCTCAGTTATTGTCTTTCTTGTTTTTGTTCAGAGTCACGTGATTCAGACTTCCCTTATGTAACGTCACTAAAGGTGACTTCTAAATTCACTTGTACCATAAACAGAAGCAGCAGTGTGTGTGTGTGTGTGTGTGTGTGTGGAATGTCAGCTATTCAGTATGCGGCTGCGGGCTGAGCCGTGCCGTGCCAGGACAGGCTGGAAACACCCGACACGCAGACTCGGATCAAACTGCAATAAAAACATTTTCACTCAGAAACAAAAGACGCTGATTTTCACTCGCTGCTGTGAAACGCGGCTCCACCAGACACCGTTACAAAAACGTCTACTTTTAAACTCGCTGGTTTCCAGCCTCCGCGGCCGTAAATTTAACGGCTGTGTAAATTCAACCCGGGGAACCGACAATAACAAGCGACACTCAATTAAACTTCTAAAGGCCGAATTAAAGACCCGGTCCTCCCGGTTCTAAAACAGCACCGTCACTCACTTCTCTCATGGTCACGGTCTAAAAGACAAGCGAGAGCATTTAATCTGTCAGATTTCTGAACGGAGTCTGGTTCGTGGCTGTCAGACACGCCTGACTCGAACACACGCTCCTTCCTTCCTGCAGCAGCTGCAGCTCGGTATAAGTTGGATCTGTGAAAAGAGGGACAGTGCGATCCGGGCCAGACTCACCTGAGCTCGGCAGGCTGCTCCGCGATCCGCCGGAGTTCGACCCGCTCAGAGAAACTTCCCGAAATGCGCAGACAGTCCAGCAGACACTCAAACCTGGAAGATCCGCACCGACAGCCGCACAACAGGTCCAACAGAGACCCCGCCCCGCTCCGCGCGGCGCCGGGAGGCTTTTCTGACGCTCCTCCACAGCGGCAGCAGTCTGCAGGGAATCGAGCCGACAACCTGCCGCAGTTCCTGTGCCTGGCTCACAGGCTGCCACAGTTTCTTCATCACGCTGCTTGGGTTCATGTCATGTTTCACAGGAAACTGATTGGCTATTTATAGTTATAAACCCTCAAACGCACAAGAGCCAGTTTTTCCTCTTTGTCCTGCTAAAGAAATTGAGCTGCACAGTTTGGACTCAGTCTTTAAATAATTATGTGCTGATGACATCGCTCCACCGAAGCTGCGAAGCAGACAGTAGTTCTTCAGTAAGCTGTGTTAACGTGCTCCTCACGTCTCCGGAGTCCTGATGGCAGCAAGAGCACCACACAGGGACAGAGTTTACGGCCTCCCTCTGGAAAACTGGAGAAGGTTTGGACAGACGCTCACGCTGCACCTGGACGCTGCACGGAAAAGATGCTGAGACAGAGCTGGAAACGTACAACACATCATCCTTCATAGATCCAATGAAGATCTGGCAACCATGATGCAAAAGTCTGAAGTGAACCGCAGTCCAAAGAAGAACCGAACAGATGAACGACAGATGTTTGTCTGTCAGTCAGAATGAGACGCAGACGAGCAGAAAGACAGAAGACAGACTGCTGAGCTGCAGGTGAAGCCAGCGTCGCCTGACAGATGATTTACTCTCTGAGTGTAAAGAGGCCTCTCTGAGTCTGGGCTCAGCAGGAGGAGAACACTCCCTAACCCTAACCACAGACTGGAGGACACTGTTGTGTCCAAGCAAAACACAGGTCCTGCAAAAGCCAATGAGTCTGGTGAACGGGTGAATCCCGTGACTGGACAGGAAATCACTGGTCTACAAGGTCTTTATGAGGAAGTCATGTCTGCAGCTTAACTAACTGACTGGTTTCCTCTGGCTTCACTCACAGGTACAGGTGGGTATCGTCTGCGTAACGGTGGAAGTTTGTGGAGCGTTTCCTGATAACGTTTCCTAAGGGAAGGAAACATTAGGAGAACTGACCTGGTCCCAGCTCTGAACCTTGTGGAACTTCATGTGTAACATCTGTGTTCATGGAGGACTCACTGTTAACATGTACAGACTGAAATCGATCTGATTGGTCAGACCTAAACCAGCTGAGTGCGGCTGCTTTGATGCCAGTTAAATGTTCCCGCCTCTGTAACAGGATGTGATGTCAGTGGTGTCAGATGCAGCAGAGATCAGACAGAGCAGGACAGAGACGAGTCCTTTGTCCGATACAGGTCGTAGGTGATGTACCGTTCAGCAGTGCTGTCTCTGTGATGTGACTCACTCTGATCTGTAGAGAGTCACAGCTGATTGGACGCTGCGTCCTCCAGGATCTCAGAGACAAAGGTTAGACACAGGTCTGTGTTTGGCTGAAACATCTGGATCAGGAGGTTTAATCACAGCTGCTGAGAAGGACCGTGGATGAGACACTGATGATGAAGTCAGATGCTTTACTTCACTGCAGCAAACACAATGCTTCAGTTAAAAAGAGCTGTTATCATCAGCATGAACTTTTTCAGTTCAGTTCAGCTCCTACAGAGAGACAGAGTCTGACCCCAGATCAGCAGACACCTGGCTCACAGGGGGGACCCTCCTGCTGAGGGCCGGGCTGGGTGAGAGGAGGGAGAGAGGACAACTGGGAATGGAGGAGAGGAGGAGGACATGCAGCATATAGGACATGATACACACAGGAAGTGGATGATGTTAGAGGGACAGCATTCAGATCCCAGAACAGTGAGTGGACACTGTCCTCAGCAGGTTACAGCTGTGATAGGAGACAGAGCACAGGAGCAAACAGCTGTTTCATCACAGTCTGAATACTTCAAACAAAGGCAGGAACAGTCCGTCCTGTCTGTGACTGATCTCTGATCAGATCATTGATCCTGACTCATTGATGCGTCAGCAGCATTTTCCTGTTGTACACTTTATATAGAGGGCGATAGTTTAGTCCTGTGGTTCCCAACCTGGGGGTTGGGGCCCTCCAGAGGGTCAGCAGATGGAGGTGTGAGGTGGTGAGGTGATGGTGGAGAGCACAGAGGGAGCTGACAGGAACGTTTGAAACTCTCGGTTTCTTTTCTAAACTTAGGAGGAGGACCACCTGTCTGTCCTCAGTCTGTCTCCATGATGAATGTAGTAATATAATATAATATAAAGTGGAACTACCTGCACTGAGCTGCAGGACCTGAGTGAACGTGCTCGTTCTTCTTTGTTCCACCTAAATTATTTTTCTCCTGAGAAACTTTATTTTGAAAAGCACAACACAGACAGGTTGTCTTCCTGATTAGTTTTATTTTCTGATCTTCATCAGACTCTCAGCTCAAACATTTCACATCTTTCCTGTTTTCTATTCACACTCTTCAGCAGCAGTTTATTGATCAGCTGATTGTTTCTCATAATTATTATAATAATAAAGTTTCTATAAAATGAACCAGTAAAAACATCTGATTGTACAAACTGTAAAAGATTAAAATGGCACAATTTAAAAATCACCTGCAGTGTCACATGACCTCAGTCAGGTGACTGACTGACTCTTCAGCACGTTTCCAGATGAAGGCGTGATCATGTGATCAGACACTGATCAGACTGATCAGAAATCCTTCACAGCCACATGGAAACTGATCTCACATCAGTTAGAACACATCGAACTCGAGCTCAGTCTCAGTCACATGAGAGGCCTGCTGTGTGCGTGTTTCCATGGTAACCAGTAAAAACAGCACATTTCTTCCATCCCGGTTTAAACTCAGGGGAGCGACTCCTCCTCCTCCTCCCCCCCCCCCTCTGCCTCCCCCTCTCTCTCCCCCAGCAGGACACACAGCTCCGCCAGCCTCTGCTGCATCTTGGGAATCCCAGACAGCTGGTTCTCCAGACGCTGCTTCTCCTCCTAACAGAGGACAGAGACCAAAGGACAGAGGACAGAGAGGAAACACATAAACGAAGTCAGAGTCATGTGACAGAGACAGAAACAGCTGATTGGATGCTCATAGTCACTTTGAGCTCGCTCACTCACTCACTCTCACACACACACACCATGCATGCTGGTTACCATGGTAACCGCTGCATCTGCAGAGGCAGCAGTCAAAGGTTCCTGAGGGTCAGCTGATTCACTGAGAATATGAGAAGTCAGTGTGTGTGTTCCACTCTGCAGCGCCCCCCACAGGCTCAGTCCAGGCTGAGAACAAAGCTCAGGGACCGTGGCCCTGACCCCTGACCCCTGACCTGCACAGACTCACACCCTGACTCTGAACCTTTCACTGGGCCGAGGAGGAGTGGCACCGTCAGAGTCCGGCTGCTGTCCCCAGTTGTCCTGTCCTTTTAAAGTCACACAGCAGACAGAGGACGGGAGACGGATCAAAGGTCCCAGGCTGGACTTCACGGTCGGCATCTTAACCACTTACAACGGGGCGCTCGTCACACCTGATCTGTTCAGAGGAGTCACGTGACCCTGCAGAGACTCAGCCCGGGTCTGAGCGTCCCCTGGATCCTCAGGATCACGCAGACTTTCTGCAGATCTGTCTCAGACCAGATCCAACATTTTGGACCTACGGAGACTTAACCGAGGAATGTCCACAGTTCATGTGTGTGTCTGTGGTCTAAAGGTGGTTTGATTTAAATACCTGCAGAGAGAGACGGGTGGAGGCGTCCAGAGGTTCAAACCTCCATCCTCCTTCGCCATCAAACTGAAGGAGGTGAGAGTGGTACTTCCTGTTAGAGGAGAAAGAAGAAGGCAGAGGACGTTTGATATTCTCAGCAGGGTGTGGCAGCTGACTGCAGCTCGGAGCTCTGCTGCCCCCTGCAGGACGGACATCACACTGACACTTTTAATGTGAAAAACCTGAGACACAAACAAGATCTGACCTGTGACCTTTAAACACTGATGTCAGTTTAAAACACTGACTCCCATGTTCAGTCCTCAGAACACAATCAATCAATCGATCGATCGATGCTCCCTGTATACACACAGTTCTCCTGATTTGATCATCAGTGTGTGTGAGTGTGTGTGTGAGTGAGTGTGTGAGTGTGTGAGCATGTACTGACCACAGGGAGGGTCTGTGTGTGATTGACAGCAGAGCTATCCCAGCATCCTTTGCAGCCTGGAAGATGCTTCCCTCCACGTCGATGCTGACAGCGCTCGTACATTCGTCCAACAGAGCGTACCGAGGGCTGGGCGAGAGAGAGAGAGAGAGAGAGAGAGAGAGAACAAACGGAGGACGGAGAAACAACCAGGTCCTGCTCACAGCAGACCCCGCCTCCACCCGCAGACTCACACGGACTTTAACAGGAAGACGTCAGACGTCGGCAGTGAGCAGTTAGTACAGGGAACACACCTGTGTCAGTGTCAAACAGCCAGCGAGCAGTAAGTGAAGAAGAAGTCTGCGTATTTACCGGTGGTAGAACATACGAGCCATCCCCATCCTCTGCTTCTCTCCCCCGGACAGAACGTCCTTCCAGTCTCTGACAGAGTCCCAGCCTGACGGACAGAGACAGGCGTGAGGACATATGAAGCATCCACAGAGCTGAGACTGTTACAGGAGGAAAGACGCCGCCTGTGATTCAGGTCCAGGGCCTGGTGTCAGCAGACTGAGCCTGAGGCTCCAGGACGCTGTGGACAGTTCCATCCACTGCTGCACCTGTCCCCTGAAAGACTGGCAGCGAGACACACTGCTGCTGTGTTGTTACATCAGTGTGTTGCTCAGGGGTTTAACTGAACGTTTACATTCAGTGTCATGTGACTAAACTCGTTCTGATTGGATCAGACCGTTTACCTGCAGATCAGCTGCTGAAACACCTTCATCCTCATTAACCAATTCATCCTGAACACAGCTTATGCTGTTCTCACACACACACACACACGCACACACAGACAGAGACAGACACAGACACACACAGACCTCCCTCTCGGTCCAGGATGTAGACCAGGTGGACGGTCTGAAGGATCGTCTCCAGGTCTGAATCAGTGACCCTCCTCTGAACCATCTCCTCCACTGAGTCTGGATAGATCACCTGGTCCCTCAGCGTCCCCTCTGACATGTAGGGCCTGTAACGTTCACAGTGCTATGTCACTAACACAGTACCACAGGTAGATCACCTGGACCCTGGCCTCAGGAACATGCTACAGTGCTAATGGTGACAGCGACACAGAACAGCTGCAGTAGTTTTACCTGGGAGGAGGAGGAGGAGTCACAGCAGTAGCATTACCTGGGAGGAGGAGGAGGAGTCACAGCAGTAGCATTACCTGGGAGGAGGAGGAGGAGTCACAGCAGTAGCATTACCTCTGTGGGATGTAGAACATGTGCTGGGGTTCTGGACGGTACAGGACTCCTCCATAAACAGGCCACAGTCCACTGAGGATCCTGAACAAAGAACTCTTCCCACAGCCGTTTGGACCAGTGATCAACACATTCATCCCCTCATCCACCTGAGACGCCGCCAGAGAGACAGAGACAGAGAGACAAACAGAAGAACAAATCTGCTTATGCTGTGGACTTCAGTTCTCTGTGGGACAGAGGTCTCGCTCTGTAGCACCATGGACAGCAGGTGGCTGCAGTTCATGGGCTGTAGGTTAGCATCTGAGTCTGGGAGGAAAAGCTCACAGAGGACAGAGGACAGTAAAGGTGAGTCTGTCTGATAACGTCCTGCTGGGTGTGACAGCAGAACCACAAGTTCAAGTGTCTGTGATAAAAAAAACTGTGAGGAGGGGAACCTGGGTCCTGACCTCTGACCTCTGACCTGAGGTCCACTTCACTTCTTGATGTGAAACGAATGAAGGTCTAACTGCAGACTGTGACACTGAGGTGAGATCAGCTGATGGATCATCAGACAGGACGTCTCACACCAGGGACACACTGATAACATGCATCACGCTACTGACAGCTGATGTGAAAGACTCAGCTCTGGTCCTCAGTGAGGACGGGGACGAGGACGAGGACCGAATCGTTTCCAGTTCACTGTCAGTCAGCACAAAGAATTTCTCATTCACTCTATTCTCCCCTCTCACATGCAGCGGAACATGGGCAGGCTGTCTGAACACAGAGGTCAAAGGTCAGGAAACCCACAACAGAGAGGAGGTTCTGTTTCCATCAATGTCCCTCTTCTTCTTCTTCTTCTGTCATATTTCCATCTGTTTCTCTCTCTCTTCATCTTTACCACAAGAATTTCCCCTGTTTAATCCCTCTGTTGTGTGTGTGTATGAAAACACACACACACACACACACACACGCTGTGTTTCATTAAATGATAATGAGCTGCAGGGTCTGCTGTGACCTCTGACCTCAGTCTGAAGGAAACACTGGAGACAGAACGCCAGATTAAAGAGATACAGAGGGAGGAGACAGCACTGAGCGCGCTCCATAACCACAGTGACATCAACACCTCTTCACAAACATGTGAGCACCAATCAGAAACAAATGCAGGCACAGTGACAACCAGTGGTCACTGACACACACTGCAGACACACACTGCAGACTAACGACACACACTGCAGACACACACCGCAGGCAGCAGACACACACTGCAGACTAACGACACACACTGCAGACACACACCGCAGACACACACTGCAGACACACACCGCAGGCAGCAGACACACACTGCAGGCAGCAGACACACACTGCAGGCAGCAGACACACACTGCAGACACACACCGCAGGCAGCAGACACACACTGCAGGCAGCAGACACACACTGCAGACACACACTGCAGGCAGCAGACACACACTGCAGGCAGCAGACACACACTGCAGGCAGCAGACACACACTGCAGGCAGCAGACACACACTGCAGACACACACCGCAGGCAGCAGACACACACTGCAGGCAGCAGACACACACTGCAGGCAGCAGACACAGGTGATGAACCAGGGACCAAACGTGGCTCCGGCAGCTTCAGCTGTGTGGAGCCGACAGAGGGACGAGGGCCCCACAGTCGGTGTTGTGTAGTCAGGCTTTGGCTTTGTTGCCACACGTGTTACCAACAGTTCTGCTGTAATGTACAATCAATTACAGCATTTCAAGCCGAGGCCACTAACAGGAGGACTGAGGTCCAGCTCCAGGTCCCTCACAGACCACTTTACATGATGTGAACCTCATGTGGTGTGATGAGTGTGGAGCGGCTTGTTTTACCAAATCTGTGGGGTCTGAGAACCAGGAGCCCAGTAAACCTGTGGGGACCAAACTGCTGGACCCCACAGGTTTAAATGGCTGTTTGAGGGTTCAGACCCTGATGCGGGGTTGGGTCAGGGGGAGGGGCTGGGGAATGCGTGATGTCAGTGTGTGTGCAGGTGTTACCTGGATTTTGAGGCTGGACACAACCACGTCTCCTGTCGGTGTGATGATTGGCAGGTTGTCACAGCGAATCCCCTTCTCCACACTGATCACCTGACCTGCACACAGACAACAACATGACAACGACATGAGAAACTGAATCCAGAGCCCTGAAAGCCTCCGTGCTCTGCTGAACAGCCTCAACGACTTCTTTGGGCGCTTTGAGACACAGAACACCACAACAGCACAGAAATCATCACCTCCTCCGGACGAGCAGGCTGTGTCCTTATCTTCAGCCAGCGTGAGGAAGGTCCTCTCTAGGATCAACCCACGCAAGGCAGCTGGACAGGACAACATACCTGGTCGGGTCCTAAAGGACTGTGCTGAGGAGCTCAAGGATGTCTTAACTGACATTTTCAACATCTCCCTGAGCCAAGCGGTCGTCCCCAAATGTTTCAAGGCCGCCACAATAATACCGGTACCAAAGAAACCACACCCGTCCAGCCACAGTGACTACCGGCCCGTAGCACTGACACCCATCATAATGAAGTGCTTCCGAGCGGCTGGTGATGCAGAACATCAAATCCGTCCTCCCCCCCACCCATGACCCGTTTCAGTTTGCATACAGGACCAACAGGTCTACCGAGGATGCCATCGCAGCCGCACTCCACCCAGCCCTCACCCACCTTGACTCCAAAGACTCTTATGTGCGAATGCTGTTTCTAGATTTTAGCTCAGCATTTAATACAATCATCCCCCAGCAGCTAACACACAAATTGGGATGCCTGGGAGTCAAGACCTCTCTGTGTAACTGGGTGCTGGACTTTTTATCAGTGAGACCACAAAAGGTAAGGGCTGGCAGCAAAACCTCCAGGACCATCATGCTGAGCACAGGGGCTCCACAAGGTTGTGTACTCAGCCCGCTACTCTTCACAAAGTTTGCGGACGACACGACCGTGGTGGGCCTCATCACCAACCAGGATGAGGCAAACTACAGGAGTGAGGTGAGCCAACTGGTCCAGTGGCTCACCTCAACGTGGGGAAGACCAAAGAGATGGTTACAGACTTCAGGAGAAGGCCTTCACAGCATCCCCCACTGACCATCGACGGCGCTGCAGTGGAGAGGGTGAACAGCACCAAGTTGCTGGGGGTGCACATTTCTGAGGACTTCTCCTGGTCAATAAACACAACACAGCTGGCCAAGAAAGCTCAAAGACGCCTCTACTTCCTCCGCAAACTGAGAAGAGCCCATGTCCCACCTCCCATCATGTGCTCTTTCTACAGAGTGTGGTACAGAGGCTGCACTGCCTCCTGCCGAAAGACACTGCAACTAGGGCTGGGTATGGATTCAAATTTCAAGAATCGATTCGATTCCGATTCTCAAGATTCAGAATCGATTATCACAATTCAATTCGATTCGATTCAATCTTGATTCGGGTAAGTGTTATTAAAAACATTTTTTAAGCTATTATCTGAATCACATGACTGTGTAGTTATGCAACATATTAATGCCAAAAACAATGCTGTGGGGCAGAATTACCAGATCCAGCAGATCCAGGGCTCTAAGTGTATGACATTCAATTGCCTTTAAAGTGCGAACATGTAAACTGTTGGGGACTTTTCTTCTGACATGACCTGAGTAGCTGTCTTCATTGGCGTCAGAGCTCTGACCACATCTTCTGCATCTGTTATGTCTTCCTCTTTCAAGCTGCACAGCTCCTTTTCATTTCTGTGGACTTCGGGTGAGAGTAAAGCGGCAGATATTGCAGGTTGCTGCTCCAGAAAGCGTTCTAACATCTCAAGCGCACTGTTCCACCGGGTCACGACATCAATTGTGAGCCTGTGTGCTTTCAGCTGCAACAGCTTCTGTTTTTCTTTGAGGATGCGGGTGGCTGTCGTACTGCGATGAAAGAACTTTGTAATGTGCCTCACTTTCCCGAGCAGGTGTGCAATATTCGGTCGTTTGAGACTTGTGAGGCTAGGTGGTTCCTGAGGTTGGTTGTATTTCCACAATACTTCACTTCCATTTGGCATTCCTTGCAAATTGCTTTGCTTTTGTCAAGCGTATCTCTGTCCTTGTCGTTTTTTAACCCAAAATGGTGCCAGACAGAAGCTTTGACCCTTTCTGGCGTTTTCAAAGCCAATGCTTGGCTAACGTTGCGCTTACGATCCGACCCCATGTTCACTGTTTGAATAGCTTCACACCACGTGCGCATGCGTGAATTGGATGACGCGACTAGTGGGGTTAAAGTTCACCGGGGGGGAATGTATTTTTAAAAAATCGATATTTGCACGTACGAATCGATTCAGAATCGGAGAATCGATTTTTCCAACACAGCTCTAACTGCAACGCATAGTGAATGTAGCCAGCAATATCATCGGTGTCCCTCTGTTGCCCCTCACAGACATCTATAACACACGTCTCACCCGCAGAGCCATCAACATTGTGGAGGACAACTCACACCCCTCACACCCCCACTTCAGCCCCCTGCCTTCAGGGAGACGGTTCCGATGCCTCCGGGCCCGCTCCACAAGACTGTCCAACAGCTTCATCCACCAAGCTGTCAGTATGCTGAACTCGGTACACTACCTCCCCCCCCTGCCCCCCGCCCCTGGACCCCAACCCTGCTGACCCCCCACCCCCACTGCCACCTGGACTCTGTAACTAAGACAATCTTTTGGCCAACTTGCACAGCAATCTGCAATTTTCATATGTATATATATATATATATATATATATATATTTGTTTTCCAAATATTTCTTTACTATATATTTATATTGAAGTGAAAGTTTATTTAGCTGGTTTTGTTTAGATTTTATTTATATTGTAAAATGCACACTGCTGAGAGAGAGATTCCCCTGAATGTCTGACATATGGTGAACTGACAATAAAAAAGCCTTTGAATCCTTTTGAACAGCAGTGTCGCTGAGCATTACCTCTGACCTCCAGTCGGCCACAGACTCTCTGACCGTGCTGAACCACAGCTCCTCCTCCTCCTGCAGCGAGCGCCTCCTCTCTGTCTGCAGACCGATGGTAGATTCCCTGATTCACGTCTTCAAACACGTCCAACATCTCAGAGACCCGAGCTGTGTAACCTGCCAGCTCTGTCACCTGGAACATGAACAGGTAGCTTCAGTCAGATCAACCCGTTTTCTACCGAAGGAACCGAACCAGACTCCTGCTCATCTGTAACATGGACACGACAGGAAGAGGACAGGAGGAAGACAGAAGTGGAGAGGGAGGGAAGAAGGAGGTGAAGAGGAGGAGGAGGAGGAGGATGTGCACCTCCTTGTACGAGCTCATGATCCTCTCCACAGCGTCGGCTGCAGCGTTCAGGAGGTTCCTGGCTGTGGTGAAGGCCTGCGTCCTCTCGCTCACCAACTCCTCCTCCTTCATCACCATGGCCGCCTGCTTCACCTCCTCAGAGTCTGAAGATCACAGGTCAAAGGTCACACAGCAGGCATCAGTATATTCCATTATTCATTCTCACTCTCACGTCTGTGTGTGTGTGTGTCTGTGTCTCATATCCTGAGCGAGTGTGTTTACCGTGCCCGGTAAGTTCTCGGTGTGTGCGTACCGTATTCTGAGTATCCCGTGGCGGTGATGATGGGCACGGCGACCATCACAAGACCGGAGGCGCTCCAAACATACTTCATGAGGAACTGTTCCAGCATGACGTACCAAAGTCGCTTCAGCAGGATCTGATGGATCTGAGACGACAGGGACATGTAGCTCCTCCGCAGCTGGGCCATCTCCACCTACGAATCAAACACACCCACACTCAACATGACAGACAGGGCCAGCTCCCGCTACAATTCAGAAAGCAAACACACCCACACAGCAATGACTGTACGGGTGTGTCCTCCTATGTCCTCCCTGTCCCGCAGACGGCCTTCCTGTGTCCCATCCGTGTCGTTTACCTTGTGTCCTCCGTAGAACGCGATCTCCTCAGAGTTGGCAATGATGCGTGAGTGCATGTATCTCAGGTCTCCTTTCCTCTTCGCCTCCTCGGCCACCAGTTTCCCGAACCGAGGCGAGCAGGAGCGCAGGACTTTGGCGGTGAGCGCCACCACCAGGCCGGCGATGACCGACGGCCATGTGGTGTTTGCTCCTGTTGGAGGAAGGTCACAGTGAGCTCGCCTTTAAACAGCAGCACAGACACACTAACACCATCGTGTTGTGTACTGAATGCTGAGGAGTAACACACATCTACCTTTAGACTGAGCAGTGCGCAGCAGGGTGTAGCAGGTCACCACCACATCCAGGATGGGTTTGGTCAGGTTGGAGTAGAGGTGAGCGATGGAGGCTGAAAACATGACGATGTCCTCAGTGAGGGACTGATCAGGGTTGGACAGACGACCGTCCATGTTACTGACTCGGTAATAAGTCTGCAGAGACAGAGACAGAGACAGAGGGCGAAGCTCAGGAACTCTGTGATATCAACCTGAGCGTGTGCCCGCTGGGATTTAATCCATGTAGTGTGTAAACCGAACAACTGACGCAGGATCTGCGAGGGATTCATCGACTAACCCTTTCATGTCAGCGCTGGACCACACGCAGGTTTTAGCAGACCTGGTTTAAAACATTCTGCAGCTGTGAGAAGAACAGGACGGATGAAGACACGCTCACAGAACCACTGATCTAATAATTACTAACTAATACTCCAGCTGTGTGTGAGGTTTACTGTCCAACAATCAGGACAGGACGGGACAGGGTAACAATCAGGAACGAATAATGATCAGACACAAAGGTCTGGAGAGCTGTCCACACGTGGGACACAGGCGGCTGTGTGAACCGTCTCTGAGGCCCAGTTCACACCTGGTATTAACCTGCGTCTCCACCTGCATCTCTTTCCTGCTCCATATGCAAATAAACACAAACATCACTTCTGTTTGTTGTTTTCAGCCGGAGGCAGCAAAGCACTTCCTGTACCTGATCTGTCAGAGAGTGCAAGAAGAAGAACTCAAACCAGCACAGACTGGGTCAGATCCTCAGTGTGTCCCAGTCAAACCAGATCACCCAGGCTGCTCCACGCACTCCTCAGATTTCTCTATGGGCTTTTTGAAATTTCAGACATCGTGGACGAATCCATCTCACACGACCTGCAGGACACAGAGGACGTCAGCTGAGCAGGCGGTCCATTTGTGAGACCCAGACCACCTCCCAGTGTGGTCTGAGGGATCGGATCTCAAACGCTGTCCACCTGTGACCAGATCACCTGAGACGCAGAGTCGTACCTGGTCTGAGCAGGACCTGGGTCAGCTGGGAAAGCCGTTACGACACACCTTGCAGACCGAGGGTCCAAGACGTCTCCGGACTCGTCTTTATGAACTGGTTTTAATTTGTTGTTATTTGTTTATTTGTTATATTTCCCCTCAGTTCACGGTGCTTTACGATGATGGTTCTGTGTGTGCGGGTGTGTGCGTGCCTGTGTGTGTGTGTGTGTGCGTGTGCCTTACCTGGTTGGTGAAGTACAGCTGATAGGAGTGGTTGACCAATCGGCTCCTGAAGCTGAGGGTCAGCTGACCTTCCAGGAACCTGATGGCACTGTTGATGAAAGTTGCAGGAACCGCGACGAGGAGCCACTTCGAGAGCTGCAGCACGAAGGCCTGAGGATCCTTCTGTACAATACACTTCACTATCGCACCTGCACACAATCAACACTACGGATTACTGCTTCTGTGGAAACTGTAACACAAACAACAAGCAAATACACAACAACAAGGGACATTTACAGACACACAGACAAAGACGCAGACAGAGAGACAGACTGACCATCAAGAGCAGCCACATAGATGGACAGGAAGGTCCTGGACATCAGGGTCGCAGAGTGCAGGACCAACAGACCGACCTCTGGACACAGTAACCGTGGAAACAAGAGCTTCAACAGACGAGACAGTCTGAGGACGAACTCCCTGTTCACTGACGGCGACCTGAAACCGACACAGAGACAGACACACCTGTCTGACTGGGGTCACCTCATAGTGTGAAGGTGTTTGAACCATCTGGACCTGTTGTTATGGCAACAAGTCCCCAAAGCCAAACCTGTGCAGGTTCAGTGACAGTTGGATCAGAACCCCAAACCTGAGCTCGCTGTCAGATACACTCCTGTGATGATCAATCATTCACAGGATCAATGAGTGAAACTTCACACACTAACAACAGATCAAAGAGTCACACACACGCACACACACCTGCTGTGACGACTCTTCTTCCCTCCACTGTTTTCCACAGAGCTGCAGGTGACCACACCCACAGGGAGGTTAGCTCCACCCACCTTTTTACCTGCTGCACTCCTCTGAAAATAAAACAAACACACGCAGAGTTACCTGCAGAGTGTGTGTTTCTTTGTATGGCTGTGTGGACACATTTTGTTTCAAACCCATCATTGTGAGGACATTTTGACACTGCAAGGACACATTGCTGGTCCACACTCTGTCTCTGAGGACCATGACCTGGTTTCAGGGTTGGGGTAGGGGAATGCATCGCGTGTGTGTGTTTTCTCACCTGTATCCTCCTCCAGACATATGGGGACAGTTTTTTGATGGCGTAGGCGGCGAGCAGCATGGCCGTCAGCTTCCTGAGTCTGGGACTCCGCCTCAGCTGAGCCGGCAGCTTCTGATAGGTCAAATGCATACTGACAGACAGGTAACAGCTGACCGAGCAGGGGACAGAAACGTCAGCGCGTCGCAGGAAGAGTCCAAAGTGAACCTGAACCCAGCACGGCTGTCGTCACGGACACATGCTGACCTCTGAGTCTGACCGTCGTCCACCTGCACAGGTGAGAGAAGGTCAGTGAACCACACTCACACTGTGCTGAGGCAGAAACAGCAACTAACTACAACTAACAACAACTTGGCTCGGTCTGCCTGTCAGGAATCAATCGCTTTGTCATTCAGCCTATAATTATGATAAAACGCCGGTCACAGTTCCACAGACACCACGATGACTCAGCGTTCTTGTTCTGTCGGAGGAAACCGTTCCACTGACGGACCAATGGGCTGAGAGCAGCTGGGTCTGTGCTCATGTTGCATGTTTACAATCAGAAACTTTATCAGTTCAGTGTAAAATTCACAATGAACAGTGACATTTACAGACACGACAGGAAATGACATCACACCATTACAACATTAACCTTAGTGTAAAGAGTGCAAACTAAAGTTCAACTGTTTCCTCTGGATGTTGCAGCTTTAGGTTTTGCACAGAACCTGTTTCTGCGGCCCGACGTGCTGTAGGTTCCTTCTCTGAGAACCTTCATGATACTTTACACTTCTAACACGTCACACTTCAGAGTAAATATGACGTCACGGCTCCAGGTTCAGAAAATCAGCTGCTTCTCATTGGTTTAACCGTGACGTCACCGGGACAGTTTCCCTTAGTTTTTACAAACTCGTCGATCGATCAATCGATCAGTGGAGAAAATAATCAGCAGATGAATCGATGTGAATCGGACTCTTTTCATGTTCACATCAGAAAAAGTTCCTGCTGTTAGCGGTTAGCTTTGTTAGCATCGCTCCGTTAGCTGCGGGTCGTTTAACCCGGGTTAAACTTCGGTACAGTTCGGTGTGAATCGATTCATCTGCTCACGTCTACACGCGCCTCGTGTCCCGGAGCTTCAGTCCGGTGCGGCAGCAGTACCGGGCCTCAGCACAGGGGGCGCAGTCGCTCCACCGCTGCGATAACGGTAATAAACGGAGTGACGCTAACGTCCCGTATGTCTCCGCTTCGACCTTTGACAACACTTCCATGACATCGGGGGGTTGTCGGATCAGGCAGCGGCCCGTTGAACAGCCGCACTCCGCCTGTTTCACCCGGTAAACCGGACTAAACCCCGCCGCGGTGCCGTGAGTGCAGCTCCGGTTAGCGTTAGCTTCTAACAGTTCGGTAAACAGAGTGTAGCGGGAGGCTAACAGCGCACAGCCGCTGTTATTCACCGTGAATAAAACCACAGACACGCAGTTTAACGGCCCGTCGACTGTAACGTCTGTTGCCGAGCCCGTGAAACCGACACTGTACCGAACTAAAAGTTTAACTCGTGCTGAATGACCCGCAGCTAACGGAGCGATGCTAACAAAGCTAACCGCTACGAGCAGGAACTTTTTCTGATGTGAACATGAAAAGAGTCCGAGTGTAACGGTCCGATCCGGTTCTCCTGCTCCGGCTCTGCCCGTGACACCGATAACTCACCTCCGTTTCTCCCTCCTCTAAGATTCCGTCACTTTATTTCATCCTAACCGTTTACTGAAGTTTGGTGTCGCCGGGCGGTGGGAGAAAGTTCAGCCTGTTTACCTGAGAGGACGGGCCGCGTCCCAATATTCACTCCCCCTTTCCTACACCCCGCCTTCCTACACTGAGACATTTCCTGTTCAGCAGCGGCGGCTCACGGTGACCTGTCGGCGGCTGGTGATCAGCTGTTAGCTCAAGCATTTAGACACCTGGGACCATGGTGCACCTGGTCGAAGTCAATAATAATAAATTATAATAATTATACTAAATAAACTGTAAACTGTTTTTCAAATTAAGAGTTTATGATTGTTGTTGTTAGATTTGAGAAGTTGACAGGTTTAAATTGTTATTTTAATTCGTGGCTCAGTCTGTGGAGAGCAGTGAACTCTTTGTTCGTCCTGTAGTTTTGCTTTGGATGGAAATGTGCAGGATCAGGGGTCAGATCACAGCTTTGGATCAGCGCCCTCTGCAGGCCCAGGCCTGTGAGGAGACCTGACGGTGTGTGTCTGTGTGGCTGCTCAGAAGGAGAATCACACACAACACAGGCTCATAGGAGAGCGAGAAGAGAAATCTTTATTTAAAAACAGCATGTTTACAGCCTGGGAGCCATTTATTTACATTAGGTTTTCATTCTCCAGCGTGAAACAGAAAGAGTTGAGAGTGAAAAAGTACAAATGACAAAAGTCCAAAAAGCTAGAAAATGATTTTTTACAGAAGTTTAAAAACAAACACAAAGTGTACAGGATGAACCTGAACGCATCACAGCAGAGACAGCTGTAATGTTACACTGACAGACTGTCCACACAGCTGGTCCTGGACCTGAAGGGGGACACAGAACATCATCATCAGGTCCCAGGAACTAATACTCATACTGCACGAGTACAGTACTGAGGAGACACTGTCAGGGCTGAAGCACTGAGGACGCAGACGTCCACACTCTGTGTGTCCACTGTGTTTATGAGGACATGATGGGAGTTCACCTTCTGTCACGTAACACATTTTACACACCACACCTGATGATTTAGACAAATATATTAAATCCATATAAAACGAAGAAATGAATGAATCATTGTTTAATAGAATGAAACTAAATGTAGAGACACAGAGTTCACTCACTCACACTCTCAGCTGGTGGAGTTCTGCAGGGGATCTGACCCACGGCCTCTGAGAGCCAGGCTACAGCCCTGAGTGCTCACACTGCACCGTACTGCTCTGAGTATCAGAGTATGACACACTGGTACTGCAGTCAGAAAATGGTGTGTGTGTGTGTGCGCGCGTGTTTCTGTTGTGTCCTGACGTCTGTTCTGCTTTGGTGTGAGACCAGAGTTGGAGGAGGTGCATGCTGGGACAGGAGCAGTGGTCACGTGACAGCTGGCGTCAGACTTCCAAGCAAACCTTCATCAAACATGTTGATGAGAAAGATGTTATTTGGCGTGTGGACAGACCTGTCAATCAATCTGAGAGACAGCTGCAGCATCCAATCCTGTTTTGGGATTTTCAGAGGTGGGCGGATCAGATGAATTAGTTCGTTAAGGAAGAGCCAATCAGGTGAGGAGCCCAGTCACCTGTGCAGTGATATTGCGCAGTTTTCTGTACCTGAGGAGCGTGATGAGGAGTTTCCTGTGGAAGGTGAACCGATCTGGTTCTGGAGGTTTATTCCAGTTCCAGGTGCAGAGCTGAGCTCGATGTGCGGTGACTGCTGATGCTGATGCAGCTTCCAGACTCTCACACACACACACAGTGAACCACCCTGTCACGTGACCGCGGCTTCGTCTGGAGGGAACTGGAGGTCAGACGGTTTCTGCGAAGCTGAATGACCTGATTTTAAAAACCACAGATCGAGCTTCAGTGTTTGGCTCAGAGATCAAACTGCTCAGACAGACTCTGTAACCAGAATCACCAGTGTTCAGTGGTAACCATGGTAACCGTGGAGTCGGGGCAGTGATCTCACCGTCACGTTTCAATCACGTCCAGTTCACGTTTATATAAAAGTGTTCACATCATTGCACTGAAGCTCAGTACAAAACAGGATCAATTCAGTCGATCGATCGATCGATCGATCAACCGACCAATCAACACTGTGACATCATCATCTGATTGTCGCTGCAAATCATTTTTACCCTGAAACACAAACATCCTCTCACTGCCTCAGGACACCGGAGGATGTTTGACTGAGAGACATGAAATGAGACAGGTCGGTGTCTCCTGCGAGGCAAACGTCCTAAACGCCTGGGTTCAGTCGGTAACAGCTGACCTGAGACCAGCTCGTCAGCATCAGACGTGACTCGTTAAGCATCAGCAGCAGAGCTGCTGTCCCTCTACCTGCACGCTGTTTGCCGTGTTGTATACATGTGTGTACAGTGTGCCGTGTGTGTGTGTGTGTGTGGAGAGCGTCCCCCTGTGCAGAGACTCAGGTGTATCCAGGTGTAGCCTTTGCATTGATCAGCTGTTTGATCCATGAACTGTTTCAGGAATTTTTCAAACAAAACTAAGAAAATAAAACTTTGGTTCCAGTTTTCAGGTGTGAAAATTCGAGCGTTGTCCGTCCTCCTCTGAGTGTAGGTCGGACAACACGACGTCTGCAGATGTCTCTTTAGGCTCCAGCAATTAATGTGCAGATTAATCAGTAATGAAATCATCGTCAGCTGCAGCCTGAGAATAATCACGATGGTTTTACACCGACCATCAGTGAACATGCGGTGAACATGTGGTGAACATGTGGTGACTCAGAGGGAAAACTGTGCGGTCAAACATAAATCCCATCACTGTGTTGCACTGCTGTGCTCTGAGCACGTGTAAGCTTTGGTTTGGACACTGCCGATGCTGTAAGGGTCCTGGGACTGGTTCTGTCTCAGCAAAGGTGGACGTGGACGCTGCAACCGACCTGCTCCTGAACCGAGAATGAGCTGACACACTGAGCGGAGACACTGAGTCCAAAGCCTAAAAACAACTGGAGAACTTCACCTGCTAGTTTCTGAAGGACTCACCTGAGAGATCAAACAGGTCACCTGATCAGATCAGTTTAAACTTTATCAAAAGTTCATCTTTCAGAATTTATAAACTGCTGGTTGGCTAGACTGAGCTGGTGATATCAAACTAAAAGCTTCTGTCCTTAGAAGGAGTGCATCATCATCATCATCATCCTCACTGTTATCAAAAGTTCTTATAAAAACTCTGACGTGTCCTGATTGTCTGAGCAGAGTGTGAAAGACGGGGACGCCGTAGGAAAGTTAAAAACAACCGAGTGATGTAACCTGCACCTCAGGGTGTCAGCGTCTGACAGCAGCCGTCGTCTGATCCAGAAACTGTTTCATCCCTTCCACCCTGATTCTAATATCAGTCCATTAAAGCTGAGCAGCACCTGAACCTGGCTGAGAGGAGGTGGAGTGGAGGGGTGGTGGGGCGGTGGGGGGTTCAGGTGAAGCCAAAGAGTGGCAGGTTGTGAGGAGCTGCTGCTGTGATCTGAAGAGAACAACCTGAACCTTGGGAACGGGAGGAGGTTCTCCAGCAGACTGAGAACATCCACCAGGACCTGCACCTCCACACACGCACAGGTGTGTTTGAGTCAGTCACCTGGACACACAGACCCACAGTCTGTTTATCTGTCTGCCAGCATCCTGATTGATCAGTGAGTTAGACCAGGGTCCCAGGAGACGGCTGGTCCAAGGGGGGTCTCTGAGAGGGACTTCCTGTTTCTGAGAAGGGAAGGAGTCATGGTAGAGAGAGCTGTCCACAGACCTGAGAGAGAGAGAGAGAGGTGGTCAGGTACAGGACTCAGATGTTCTTACAGCGGTGGATCTACATCTGGACAGGTGAACTGATGCTTACCTGCCGTGGAGCGGGTGTCCGTGGAATGTGGCAGAATGTGGCAGCGTCTGTTTGTGATGCGCCGCAGCGTGATGATGGCTCGTCTCTGTCGGATACATCGACTGCTGGATGACACTGTGAGTTGTACGTCTGCGCTGCAGAGCTCCGCCCCCACCTGCCTGACCTTTGACCCCTCCACTCACCTTAGTGGAGACTCCTGTGCTCACCTTTCCATTGGCCTGGTTTTGGTGGGTGGAGCCTATAGTGTTCCTCAGGTACCAGTCTCTCAGACCTGAGAATCACACAGTGAAGTGAGAGCAGATTCAGTCTG
>CM028885.1:23721333-23813833 GCA_016801885.1 Toxotes chatareus | reverse complement strand
TGGTTCACTCGTTAGCTGCTTAGCTGTTAGCGGGCGGTGCAGGTGCAGTTCTGTGGCTGTCCTATAGAGGGAGTTACACAGTCTTCAGAGCTGCTAACCTGAGAACAGAAGCAGAAGAAGAGGACAGAGACAGGAGCAGTCAGATTTCCATTCAGAACACAGACTTTAGATTCCTGCTGCTCTCAGATCAGCTTCAGCTTACTGAAGGAACGGCAGGTACTGACACACACACACACACACACACACACACAGCAGCTTTATCAGTCTGTAGACTAAACAGCTCTGAGATCTGATGGACAAACTGTTGTCTGCAAACACAAAGACAGATGAACTCTCCTCATCATCAGCTCTGACCTCTGGCTGTCCTCCTCCAATCAGACGCAGGCACACAGGTTTCTAATGACATTACACACACACTGCTCAGCGCTCAGATACACACAGACACACAAAGATCCCTCACACAGTCTGATACTGAACTCGTCCTGAAACACAACACATTTCAGATCAGCTGCACAACAACACACTTTCCTGTGTGTCGACCAGTAAACGCATCAGCACTGAACATCCATCCACCCCGACCCCCTCCACCACAGACTCACTCATCATACGTCACACTGGGTGTGTGTGCGTGTGCGTGATGTGTTTCCATCTCTTTGTGTTGTCATGTCATGTTTGTGTTGTTACAGTTTTTATGTGTAAATGAAAAGTTGTGTGTTTGGAAACGTGTTGTCTTTGTTAGCCCTGGATAGACGAATAAAGTTTTTCCAGGTAAACTGCTGGCTCATCAGTTCACTGCACCTTTCAGTGTGTCCACAAACATCAGCCTCCTCAGGACCTCCTGTCCTCTGAACCCAGAAACCTGTGAGGCCTCTGACTGCAGGACTACACACTGGACGTCCCTGAGAACAGGACGTGGAGCCCAACAGGAAACAGGAAGAAGGAAATGAGCCATGAAGAAAGAGGAAATGAGTGAGAGAGTAAAATCAGGCGCTCTCAGATCCAGGGTTTGGTTTCACAGTGAGCCTGAAAAACTTTACTCATCTGCAGAGGGGACGAGTCCCAGTCCTCCAGAGGGGACGAGACCCAGTCCTCCAGAGCTGAACAGAAAACTGCAGCCAGTCTGAAGTGGTGAACTGGTTCCAGCATCGTGTGTGTGTGTGTATGTACTATATGACCTGAGTCTGAACTGGATGTGTCTCTGCTGGTTGGACACAACAACCGATATCAGCCAATAAATGATGACAGAAACATTGAGAGGCGGAGCCTCTGTTCTGTTCATGTCAGTGTGTTCAGGTGAACTGGGACACACACACACACACACACACACATTCCTGTGTCCTGAGTCGAGTTCAGACCTGTAGCTTCTGGCCTGTTTCAGATCAATAGTTTAAAGCAGTGCGAGTGATCAGTGCCGGCTGCTGCTCAGTGTCTGTGATTCTGTGACGGGACACAACTGACAGACTCTGACTCCATCACTGCAGCACAGAGTCACAGGACATCCATGTTTTCTGACTCAGTCAGGACGGGATCTTCCTCTGACGTTCCTGCAGCGTTCTCTAAACGCTGCTTCAGAACCTACTTTGTGTATTTTCTCTGTTCAATGTGAGTCATAATAAATGTAAGAAAAATAATTCGAGCACGAGCTCGTTGATTTTCACTGCTACACAAAGTATCAGTGGACAGAGACCAGGAATCTGAATAATTCACTCTGAGGGGGGAGGTGTTACTCTCTCCTCTACCATACCCCCCGACCTGCAGTCTGCTCCCAGTCCTGGACTCTACAAACCAACAGAGATCTTGGTCCTGTAGCTGGGACTCTGCACAGGACGCCGTCTCAGGAGGAGCAGTTCAAATTCACAACAGTCAAAGATCCAGAAGTTCTGTCCAAAAACTCCGGATCCAACATGAACACGACGTAAACACTGTGAACACGATGTCCACATGATGTCAGCAGGACGTAGGTACAACGTAAACATGATGTAAACATGTTGGAAAACAGGGGACTGCAGCATCAGTTACCATGGTGATGTGACCCTGAGAAGCCAGAGTTAAACCTGAAGTTATCTGGCTAACCACAGATCCTGCTTCGTCGTACAGGACTCTGACGTCAACACAACGTAAAGATACTGGAAGCATGATGTAAACATGATGTAAACACGATGTAAACATCCACACACTGAGACGAATAATCATCAAACACACTGAGGGTGTTCATCACTACTGATTTATATTAGAGCTGTAACACACACACACACACGCGCGCGCGCACACACAGGGGATGATGAAAGGCTGCAGCTGCAGATAAAGAGATGCAAATACGGAATTTAAATATTCAAGACGAAGAGTTTAGTGTGCGCGCGCGCGTGTGTGTGCGTGTCCTCTGCCTGCCCTCAAACCACAACATGGACGCAGGAGCTCATCTACACACGAACGTTAAAGGCGCGTGGAGCTGTTGCACCGAGCACTTTCACGGTTTCGTGTGTCTGATCCTGTGTGAAGCTGCTCGTTATCATCGCTGTGTAACTGTGACCTGCGCTTCAACACGATCACACAGCAAACACGCAGAGCGCGGCCCCGGTCAGTTCACTCACTGTGGAAACCTGCCGAGTCTGAGCCACCGCGGCCGGGCTCCAGGCTCCCTCAGACACCCGGTGCTCATCCGGTCCTCAGCGCGTCCCCAGCCGGTCCTCGGCACGTCCCCAGTCGGTCCCCAGCCGGTCCCCCAGGCGGTCCTCAGCGCGTCCCCAGCCGGTCCTCGGCACGTCCCCAGTCGGTCCCCAGCCGGTCCCCCAGCCGGTCCTCGGCACGTCCCCAGTCGGTCCCCAGCCGGTCCCCCAGGCGGTCCTCAGCGCGTCCCCAGCCGGTCCTCGGCACGTCCCCAGTCGGTCCCCAGCCGGTCCCCAGCCGGTCCCCCAGCCGGTCCTCGGCACGTCCCCAGTCGGTCCCCAGCCGGTCCCCCAGGCGGTCCTCGGCACGTCCCCAGTCGGTCCCCAGCCGGTCCCCCAGGCGGTCCTCGGCACGTCCTCAGCGCAGCACCATCCGCAGCGGGAGCGGCTCCGCTCTCAGGTCTAGTCCCGCTGTAAAGTTGCTCTGCTGCTCTCAGTGAGACGCGGAACATCAGAGTGTCTCACAGTCAAAGCTCAAACTGCAGAGGCACAACAGCTACTTCCGCTCCGCTGTTTCAAAATAAACTGTGCTTACAAAATAAAAGCCTTGCAGGACACTCACTTGGAGAAAATAAAAGAGAAATCGAAGCCTCACATCAAACCAGATCCTCGGTGTGTCCCAGTCAAACCAGATCACCCAGGCTGCTCCACGCACTCCTCACATTTCTCTATGGGCTTTTTGAAAGTTCAGACGTCGTGGACGAATCCAGCTCACACGACCTGCAGGACACAGAGGACGTCAGCTGAGCAGGCGGTCCATCTGTGAGACCCAGACCACCTCCCAGTGTGGTCTGAGGGATCGGATCTCAAACGCTGTCCAACTGTGACCAGATCACCTGAGACGCAGAGTCGTACCTGGTCTGAACAGGACCTAAAGACAGCAGATGTCCTCTCTGACCGTGTCTGCAGTAAAGAGCTGTTGTTGTTGTTTTTGTTATTATTTATGTATAGTATTATTTTTGTTGTGTGTGATGTAATCACGTGAGATGGAACATTTGTTTATTCATTCATCTTTTCAGATGCAATGGACAGGATGTGGTTTTATTTTGAAAAAGTTCATATCCTATTAAACTGCAGGAACTTGATTCTCTGTCTCTGCCTATCTCTGTCTCTCTGCCTCTGTCTGTCTCTCTCTTCAGATCTATTTCCTGTTTTTATTCTGTCCACACTGTACATGTTTAAAACAGACTTTTATTTTGGTAGTTGATGTGATCCACCTCACACTGATGAATGTTTGACATTAGCAGAACAATAGACCCCCCCCCCCCCCGCCTCCGCCCCTCCCATTCACATTCAGACTCGTCCTGTATTTGTCTCCACAGCAGCAGGACACAGGTCCACACAGACCCTGCAGGGATCACTTTACACACACATCTCAGTCTGATGCATCACGTGTCCCTGACGTCGCTGACATACGTGTTAAAGCCATGGAGGAGAATCAGAATCAGACCTGAGTCCTGCACTACGAAGCAGGATCCGAGGTTAGTCAGATAACTTCAGGTTTAACTGTCACTGGAAACACTGAGTCATCGTTCCTACAGGATCCTGACAGGGACAAAAGAGTTTCCAGTAAAGTGCTGAGTAATAAAGAGTGTCAGGTCTGTCTGTAGGTGAGTGGATGGGTTTTCATGTGTTCACTCTGCTTTCCAAACAAACAGAATTCCTGACGGACTCTGACTCCATCACTGCAGCTCAGACTCACAGGAGGAGACTCTCATGTTGTTTCCATCTCACCTGTGGATGAACTGTACCTGAGTTTACCTGCAGGTGTCACCGTTTCCTCTCACATCATATTCAGCTATATTCCCGTTTCCTGTAATGAACACTGAATGAACAAAGTCAGGACGTGTTTGCAGAGACACACCGAAAACCTGGGTGCACTGAATTAATACCACGGGAATCAAACTACCGACTCCTCCAGACCGCAGGCTGATGACAGACCAGAACTTTACTCTTGAAGATAAAAATAAGAGAAGCCACAGAGTGATTACAGAGCTCAGCGTCTCTCCACATCTTCCACTGTCAGAGTCTCTGCAGTGAAGCTGCTCTCTCTCTCTGTTTAATCACTACTGTCTCGCCTGAATTAAAAGCCAGCACTCAGCGGACGCTCTGATTGGTCGCTGCTGAGTGAATGTTCCCATGGAGTCGTCTAACCACATGAACTAACCCTGAGGGTGTTTTACCATTCATCCATTCATCGGCCATTGAGCTTCAGATTCTTGTCAACATTGAAGTAAAGTAGCTCAGCGTTACACAACATGGACACAACACGCTGTCATGGTTACCAGGAGGCTGGACAAACTGGACAGACACTACACGTCCTCCATGTGTGAAACCATACAGCCCAGCACAAAGAGCCATGATCTGACCTGGGAACAGTTTGTCATCCAGCTCCTACCTGTTTTTGCTGCTGTTTGTTGTGTTGTCTTTGTGTCCTTTACATGTGTCCACTGCTCTGTCCTTTAAACACACTAAGAGCGGAGGAGACCTGAGTCCAACACACCCAGGACGTGTCTTCGTTATCTGGTTTCACTGGACCATGAAGCAGGTTCTCACCTGGTTCAGTTCTCTCTGGGTTTACCTGCTCTGAGCTCGGTCATGTGACAGAGGCTGAGGTTCATTACAGGCAACATGAATAAAGCTGAATATGATGTGAGAGGAAACGGTGACACCTGCAGGTAAACTCAGGTATAGTTCACCCACAGGTGAGATTCAACCAGGTGAGATGGCAACAATATGATCACATGACCAGAAGAGTCAGACCAAAGCAGAGGAGAGAAGAGAAGGAGCTGATGTGTGAGCTGGACTCTGTGGGACCAGGACCCTGTGGGACCAGGACTCTGTGGGACCAGGACTCAGTATGAACTCTTTCTGACATATTTTCATCTGATATTAAATTTTGAATGTTTGGTCTGAAGCACAGATCATTATCACATTATAACGTCACTGTGCTTCAAAAGTTAATGATTATTTTGAATATTATTTCGTTTCATGTCATTTTCATTTTGCTGTTGTGAAACTTTCTGATTTGTCTTTTTGTTTTGATTTATTTTGACTATTTGCTTTTGTTCTGTTTTCTAGTTCGTCTTCAACTTTCTGTGATTCATCTTTTCACGAGGCGAGAAGACGTGACGCCTCCAGCTCCAGGCTCCGCCCCTCACCTGAGTATTTCCTGTAGGTGAGAACACGTGTCACGCGGATCATCTCCAGCTCTGTGCTGCATGTGTGCAAGGAAAATGCATCAAAAGTTCATTTGTGAAAACGGCTTCAGCTGTTTCTGAGGAGCCTCTAAATATTTTATCACTTCATCTCATCTCTCAGGTTATTTTTCATCATTTCATCCTGCTCTGGAGTCTGTGAGGACACACTCACTGTTCAGGTGAGATGATGTGGCTACCTGGGAATGTGTGGGAGACTCTTCTTCTCTCTTTGGCTCTGAACGACGTGTCAATAAAACAAAGTGATATGAAAAAATAAAACGCAGAGAGGGAGGGGGATTAGAGGATGAAGGAATGAACCCAGATTTAGGTGGGGGTGGGGACAGAGCTGAATATGAAACCTGATAGAGTCTGTCACGTCACGTTAGCGTCTCTGTCGGCATCTCTGTCAGCGTCCTGTTCTCCTGTGTGTTTGTCCTTGGTCTTGATCGTCTTGCTGATGGTTGAACTAAATGTGTAAGACGTTGGATCTGTTCAAGGTTCTGATCATATTTATAATCGCAGTGAAGAGACGATGGAGAGGAGGTGTCCACGCCCCTCTACCCTCCATCAGGTGAATGCATGTTTGGTGAGTGATGTAATAACACAAAGCCCATCTGAGCAGTCTGCACACCCAACACTTTGAACGCAGAGGGACGTCCCCGCCGTGGTCATGACCCGCGCTTCATCAAGCTCGTTCAGCAACAGACTTATTGTTCCACGCTGCACAACAGAGCGACACAGGAAATCATTCCTGCCTGTCGCAGTCAAACTATATAACTCTGGACTGTAAGAATCACGGACTCATGTTTACTGTGTATACGTAATTTTTAAACCATCAACCACAAACCTCATGTACATATTGCAAATATTAAAATATTAAGATGTCTTATCGTTTCCATTTTTATATTTGTTGTATATATTGTTCTGTTTGATATTGGAGTTATTGCAATATTTTTACTTGATTTTCATTATACTATACTATACTTATTTTGTTTTTCATTTATTTTTGTTTTTCATTTTCAATTATTTATTCTAGAATTTTTTTCTCTTACCACACACTGTGCAATTTTCTTCTTTTTCAACTGGGAGTTAAAGTAACAGCAAGAATTTCCCTACGGGGATTAATAAAGTTATTCTGATTCTGATCACACACAGGGCTCATATCAAGTAAACAGTGGTGCTAACAGTGGTGCCAGTAGCCCAGAACGCTAGCTCCATGATGTTTCATGTTTGATGTAAAACCCTGTGGACGTCTTCACTGCTGAAAGAAACTCAGCTTCACCTTCTTACAGCCTCAGACTCACACGGACGTCTGCTCCTCCAACACCATGCTGCATCCGAAACCAATTCAACGTCTTCTGCAACTCAACGTGATGTCATCGGCGAGTTGTTGCGTTGACCAATTACATAAGTGGACGATCAGACTGAAGACGCCCACAGGAAGAAGAATGTTGTTTAGCATGAATCTGCTGTTTACTGACAAACTGTGAACATGGAGGAGAAATTCATCACCACCATGATTTCAGAGCTGTACGTCACCACAGTGCAGCTGTGCAGCATTTCACTGGTCTTCAAATAAAAAGCGTTTTCTGCTGGTATTTGTGTTAGCACCATGGCTAACTAAAACATTATGCAGATTCCAAACTGGCCCTGTGCAGTAGCTGTGAACTGACGGACTCATGGTGATTTACTGCACCGGGTCTCAGGATTCTGGTGTTGTTACACAAGCAATCTGTGTCGTGTTTCTGTGCTTCCCTGCTTCTCCAGCTCAAATGTCTGATGAGCTGCTGTTTGATGTTGTGACAACAATGTCCTGCAGCTGGGACAGGTCCTCATAAAGACACTACAACAGCACACACACACACACACTGATTCTTTCCAGAGAAAACACATGAACTATTGATGAATCTGCTGCCTCTGTGCCTTTGAGCCAAACACACACTGATACACACAACTGCACCTGAATGTATGTGTTACAGTGTGTGTGTGTGTGTGTGTGAGGATGAATGTAGGTCAGGCAGCAGATTCTCCGCATGGCAACAATGTAGAAAATCCCAACTCTGAAAACCTGCATCTGATTGGTCGAGAGCTCCAGTCAGGCAGCCAATAACCTTTCAACCCCCAGGGCACTGAATGTGTGTGCGTGTTACAGTAGACTCTCTCATACACTGAAATACGGCGTGGCGTTCAGGTGACATGACAGTGACATCACAGATACAGCAGGTGAGAGTTACAGACCCAGTCCTGAATGACTTTCACTACAACTCCCAGAGAGCCCTGCTACAGGAAGCATCCAATCCCAGAGCTTCAGAGCCTGTTGCCGTGCAGCTAATGGAGAAGTCAGAGTTTATTTCTGTCAAACCAACAGAAAAATTCACACGTTTGGACCAAATCTTGATCAAACCAGCAGCTGCTCACCTAATTATCAAGAACCTGTGATATCACAGCTCTGGACTGAGGCATCTCCATAGCAACAGCTGCTGAGGCTCATGGGTACTGTAGTTCTTAAAGCCAGAGCACAGACCAAACCAAGTCTAAAGCAGGACAGAAGGTGGATGACAGAGCAGGACACGGATCGGTTCCTGCTGGTTCTCAGATGTAGGATCAGTGGAGGAAAACAGGAGTATGGAGGACAGGGGAGGGACACGGGACAATGATGTCTGAGTACGGGTCCCACAGGTACAGGACCTGGAACAGCCTCAGGACATCCCAGCCCACAGACCTGAATCTACATCTTACACTGTGCAGAGCACAGAGCGAAGTTCTCTGATAGGCTGTTTGTTAGTGAAATGCATCCTGGGAGTCGTATTTTCTAACGCAGTCGTTCATCTGTCGTTCGGATGATTGATGCCTCCTTACTGAACATGGAGAAAATCACTGGGCTCTTTTATTTCCTGTTTCCTGACCCTGAACTCACCACAGACCGGAACGAGAACCTGTGGGTTCTGATCTAGGATCGTTCTGGAAATAAGACAATGTCCAACAACAGCTGTGGCTTTGCTCAGATCTGTGGGTGAGTGAAGCCTGCTGTCCACAAGAACACAAACCAGACTGTCGCTGCAGGAACCCTGATCCAGATTCCTGGGTACTGTCACAGGAGGCAGACTGATCCTCCTCGGACCTTAGAGGTCTGAACGACAGCTTCAGTTAATGTGAGAAAATCCTGACAGATTAAATTAATCTGTGTAAACAGAGAGTTGATGAATGAACACAGTCACAGAGCCGCTCCTGAACGCATCACGCCGGCTCCTGAACTCATCACGCCGACTCCTGAACACATCACACTGAGCCCAGGTTTCATTTTTCTTTACAGACCAGAGGACGTGACTTCATGGATCCCACTGTATGAGCCTGTAATGCTGAGCTCTTCATGACACTGTCATGTCAGTCAGGTGGAGGCAGATCTCAGACCTGTGACGTTTGTCTTTGCTGAGCAGTAAACAGTCGACAGCCCAAACAACAACACGACCGAGAAGGCGAAACGGGTTTTCCAGCTTCTGTGGGACGAAGTGAAGCAGAGACAAAAACCTGCAGCAGCTGAAATATTCCTTATGAAGCAGCAGGGTCATGTGACGTCTGCCTGCTCTCTGATTGGCTGATTGCCCCTCCTTCCTGACAGACTGAGACAGAAACTGGTTTTATTTACACTGTAAATCATGAATCAGGATCGTGATTCAGTTCCAACACCTTCAGTGATCGACCTGGAAAACCTGAGGCTCAGGCTTCGCTCTGCTCTTTGCAAACACAAGACGACAAAACGTCCATTTAATACATTTTCTGACTCTCGGTCAAATCACATGACCTTCATCAGCCGCTGCGCTCGTCAGATGCAACTGGAAATAAAGTTAATGACCAATCGGTCGATGAGGAAACAAACTCTAAGAAACTGCAGAGAACAGAGCTGAAACCTCCCCGTTCATAATCAGTCGTTTCATCGCCTGACCAATCAGCGTCTCCGTCTCCCTACACCTGACCAATCAGCGTCTCCATCTCTCTACACCTGACCAATCAGCGTCTCCGTCTCTACACCTGATCAATCAGCGTCTCCGTCTCCCTACACCTGACCAATCAGCGTCTCCGTCTCCCTACACCTGACCAATCAGCGTCTCCGTCTCTCTACACCTGACCAATCAGCGTCTCCGTCTCTACACCTGATCAATCAGCGTCTCCGTCTCCCTACACCTGACCAATCAGCGTCTCCGTCTCCCTACACCTGACCAATCTACACCTGACCAATCAGCGTCTCCGTCTCTCTACACCTGACCAATCAGCGTCTCCGACTCCCTACACCTGACCAATCAGCGTCTCCGTCTCTCTACACCTGACCAATCAGCGTCTCCGTCTCCCTACACCTGACCAATCAGCGTCTCCGTCTCTCTACACCTGACCAATCAGCGTCTCCGTCTCTCTACACCTGACCAATCAGCGTCTCCGTCTCTCTACACCTGATCAATCAGCGTCTCCGTCTCTCTACACCTGACCAATCAGCGTCTCCGTCTCTCTACACCTGAATAAATCAGTGTCTCCGTCTCTCTACACCTGATCAATCAGCGTCTCCGTCTCTCTACACCTGACCAATCAGTGTCTCCGTCTTTATACACCTGACCAATCAGCGTCTCCGTCTCTCTACACCTGACCAATCAGTGTCTCCGTCTCTCTACACCTGAATAAATCAGTGTCTCCGTCTCTCTACACCTGATCAATCAGCGTCTCCGTCTCTCTACACCTGACCAATCAGTGTCTCCGTCTTTATACACCTGAACAATCAGCGTCTCTGTCTCTCTACACCTGACCAATCAGTTTCACTCATGGATCGTGCACTAAAAGTGTGTCACTGTTTTTCGTCCGACTGTCGACCTTAACTGCAGGCACTTTGACCCCTTTAAACGCGCGCGCGTTCGTACTTCCATCTTTTTGAGGACACTCACTGACCTAAACCTGATCCTAAAACCAGGTCTGAACCCTCGAACAGGCCTTTGAAGGTTTGCGGACAACACGTCCTCATCTTGTAAAGTCTATAACTCAAACTGGTCAGAGATGGACATACAAGTACACACTCCCTCACAAACACACAGACAGACAGACACACACACGCACGCTGTGAAGGCACGTGGCGCAGGGTAGAGAAACGGTCACAATAACAACAGAGCTGATGAACAGGAAGTTCCTGGTTTCTCATTGTCACATTAAAAGCCAGTTTTCTGAAACTGTTGGATCCGGTTTAACAGGAGTAAAATTCACCAAACTGCGGTCAGATCCGAGCTGTTTGCTGCCGCGCTGCAAGGCGCGTTTCAGGGCAGAGGAGCCTCCACAGAAACAGCACAGCCGCGTAAATAAAGCGACGATTATTCCCATTTATATCATTCATCCGTTTATTCATTGAGCCGAATCACAGAGAAGCTTGAGACGGTTTAAGGAAACCGTTCATTTGTCTTCTCTTCTCTGTCTGCTGATGCCGACGAACCGAGAAACCAGGAAACGACCACATTTTAAACGAAGTCTGGCCTGCGGGTCCCTCCAGGCTGCACGGACCATGGTGACCTGTTTGTTGGTGTCGGTGTGCTACAGATCTCCTACCTGGACCACCTGCGGGCCTCTCTCCGCTCACTCTCCACCTCCGCGTGCCTCCTCCGTCACATCATCCAGGATCCAGAGCAGAGTCGGACCTGGAGACACGCTGCTCCGTCAGCTGATTGTCTCGCGCCCCCCACCGCGCTGTCTCACACCAGGTGTGATCGATGATTTGACTTAACGATTGGTTGATGACGCTGATTGTCGCCTCGTGCAGCCGCTCGGGATCAAACGGGCCGATGAGCGCGGCTGATGACGCTGATCGATCATCACGGATCGATGATCTGATCAAACGATCATCCTCCTCCTCCTCGACACAGCTTCCTGCCTGTGTTCAGACTGAATAAAGCTCCATCAGCACCACGAGGCGCGCTCACAACATGGGGCGGACACGCGCACGTTCACGATTGCCTCTTTGCGCGCGCGCACAGACGCAGGCTGCGGTGTGATCTGATGTGATGTGGACACGGGGTCTCCGGCAGGTGGCAGCTGAGGAGCGCGGGCTGAATGACTGAACTATGTTCGCACACAAAGTGAAACTCAACGGAACGTTTGGAGGAAAATCAGCAACAACAACAACAACACTTCACCAGCTCTGGCACTCACCTGAGCTCCGTCACACTGACTCACGCTCACATCTCCAACCTGAGCTCAGAGCCGATGTGTCCGGATCGGCCTGCTCCCTCTGACCCTCTGAGTCTGGTTTAAACTTTTACCCTCAGTCAGTAAATCACATGTTCCTGATGAACGCACATTCCTTCAAATTTCAGGCTCATATTTCTGACCCAAGTATTCAGTTTAGCTCTGAGACGTTTCAGTGAAACACAATATTTCATCTTTCATTTTCAGACATTTACTAAGTGCTGACAGTGTGAGGTAGCATTTCCATTTTAAACTCCTGTTAACGAAGGTTTTCCCTGAAAATCACACAGAAAACCAGAGTCTGAGCTGTTTCCAGTTTCAGAGACTCTGAGACTCAAAGAGAGAAAACATCCTAAAAACACAGGAAGTGCTGCCTCTGACACTGGGACTACAGGACTTTTACCTGACCTGTACTGGTTCCTCTGCTCGGGTACAGGACCTGAGTCTTCCTGGGAGTGAAGCTGAGTCCGGACTCTCTCTGACAGGAAGTGGACTCCACACTACCGGTAAAAAAATGCTCTAAAAATCTTTATTGTTCCAGAAAATATTCACAAACAGGTTTGTTTTTCAGAGGAGTGCTCCGTCACAGCAGCCGACAAACACGTCAACCACTGCAGAAACAGAAACCACAGAAGAAGAAAGAACTTCTCTTACGTTTATAAAAAAAAAAAAAAAAAAGCTACACAAAGAAAATAATTTACATCAGATCTGGTTTAAACTGTGGCCTCTGAAGGCAATGCGACCTTTGACCTTTAAAATGATGTTTGCCAGACAGCTACAACTCCAACTGTTTCCATCTGTAGGTGAAATGCTCGCTGTATCCATGACAACCAAAAACACTATAAGAACAGCATCCTCATTGGTCGATACTGTACACAGCTCCTACAAGTCCTTTTATTTCCTGTGGGACAGGAAGCTATCAGAGCCCCGCCTCCTCCTCACAGTAATCAGCTGCTGGGTGGAGCTTAAAGACACTGGTACCCAATAACAGTCCTCAGCAGGTGGCAGACTCCTCCTGTTGGTCTGTTCTGAACTTCTTTGGTCCGACAGGTTTACTGAAAGCAGAAGTGTTAATGACCTTTAAAGGAACATGTGACTGATTTTTCCACAGCAGTTACACCTGAGTGAGTTACTGTCAACATCAGCTGTCAGACGCCATTCGGGACTGATTTCTGTCACGATCTGTTAAAGTGACAGAGACGTTACGTGTCAGTCGTCACGGGGAAACATCGACGACCATCAGCAGAATGTGTGAAACCCCGAGCTGTGCCATCAGACTGCAGATGGACTTCCCATGATGCACCTCTCTTTCTGTTCTCATCCTGTCGTTCTGTCGCTCCACAGCTGCAGCTCCACCTACATCATTAGTCTCATTAACTGTTATTATTGGTCCTATTTCTAATCCTGTTTGTTGTTATTGTCTAATGATTTTTATTAGTATTATTATTAAGTGGAACCTGAGCTGTGCAGTTTCTTTTGTCTTATTTTCCACCTCATGCTGCTCAATGTGCCTTAAACTGTCCCCGAGGACAAATGAAGTTCTCTGAATGTGAATGTGCAGAGACTTCCTGTGTCTCTGGATATGAAACTACATTAAAAAAAGCTGTCGGATCAGAGACTCACTGGGCTAACGAGCAGCTCGCTGCGATCTTCAGGACACGAGGAGCTTAACGTTTCTCACGTACAGACTCCAGAGAGGAACCGTACGAGAAGTGGAACTTAAACCTGTCCTCAGCCTCTCTGGAGGAGGACAGGCTGAGAATGAGGAGTGAGGACGAGCTCTTCAGTTAAATGTCCTCAGACTGTGAATTTCTTCTGGCTGATTATGAAAAACCTGAGCTGCTCTTCAGGAAGAGAAGGAAGACGATTTGGTTCGGCTGTTAAACCGCCTTATAAACTGAGGGACGGACACTGTGTGCAAGACGTGAAATTACAATACAACAGAAAACAAAAATACAAATATACACACGGTAAAACGTAATCTTCTGTCTGTCAGAGAAAATGATCCTTTCTTACGACTCAGGAGAAGCTGCTGGTCTCTTCACTGCTGGTTTGGCGTCTTTACTGGTTTCTACAGGAGAAAAAACAAAAACATCGTCACACACAAACGTACGCCAGCCTCCTTTTCCTCTTTACGTTCTAACTCTGCTGCTTCAGGGTCGCAGCTGTCGAACCCGCGTGGCGGCTGCAGGTTTCCTGGTTATTATTCTCACCTTGTAACCACCGGACCTGCGTCGCCGGCCCGTAGCCCTTCTGGTTGCGAGCGGCGATGCGGAAGATGATGGCAGGCTTGGTGGTGTGGTCGACGTGGGCGCTGGCGAGGCTGGGGGCCCGGACCAGGCACGATGAGTTGGGACCGCAGTAGACCCTCATAAAGGCCAACTGGACGGGACCAGAACCTGAACCGCTGGAGGTGGCCCGGCTGGACCGGATGGCCAGGTACACTGAGTACTCTGTGATCTTCCCTGATGTGACGGCAGGAGGCTCCCAGGTCAGCAGAGCTCCGCCCACGTTCTGCAGACCCAGAATTCAACATTCAAACTTTGTGTGGATCAGACGCTGCTCCCGATCCCAAGGACCCGTCACAGAGAACTGCTATATGTAACTGCACATTTCACAGCGGCGTTCCAAACAGGAAGTGTCTCACCTTGCTGATCCTGATGGCGCAGGGCGCTCCAGGGAAGCCAGGCAGGCACGTTTTAAATGCCGACACCTCGGAGAACGCTCCGCGGCCACAGATATTGATCCCAGCAACACGAAACTTATAGGCCGTCCCCGGCTGCAGCTCCACCCTCCTCATCTTACTGTAGTCAGGTACCACACCTGAGTCGTCCTGCTGGGACAGGTCATCATTCACAAACACGTGATCAATAACCACCACGTCTCATCCTACCAATAACTAATCAATAATCTGATCAAAGATATCAGTGAGTATTTTACAAAGTGAAAGTAGAAACTGTGATGAGGAATGTGAGATGAATTCTATAGGTGCTTTTATTTTGAAGAGGTTGCTGTGATAAACAGCTGATCGGTTTATTGATTAACTGCTTGGTGACATCATCATCAAAGATCATTCAGATAAATCAATCGCCACACGAGGACCAGCTGTTCACAGGACAGCAAACTCACGTCGGCCATGTCATCCTCGCACGGGACATAGAAATGAGAGACCACCATGTTCGTAACCTTGACGACGCCGACGTCACACCACCGACTGTCCATCACCGAAGACTTCACCTGGACAGCGTGCTGCAGTACACACACACACACACAGTTAGCATGTCGTCGGCGTGTTGTCGGCGTGTCGTTAGCAGCCTGCAGCGCCGCGTCTCACCCCTGCAGCTGCTGCGATGCCATTGGTCGTCTCAGTCACAACCTGAATCTTAGCCGGACCGGCTGCCAGAGGAGGGGTGGGGCTGAATGTACTGGCCAATCGGGCGACAGCGCTCGTTACCGCCAATGATGTCAGCTCATGCCCGTTACTCTGTGCTGCAGGGTCATTGAGGCTGTCTGCTGGAGCAAGGCCCTCTGGGAAACAAAGCAAGGTTCAGAAAACTGTACTGAACACAGCAGGAGGACGCCACACAGCGGAGCTGCAGCTGGTCCTGGTCCTGGTCTGAGACAGGTGGGGGTGTGCTGCTGCCACACCGAGGAGGGAACGTGATCGGTGTTCTACCTGTGGGCACGTGGCCGTGCTGCGGTCCCGCTTCTGCTGGTTCCAGTTGGTCGGGGACGTCCCGCAGCTGCTGCCGCCATTGGACCGGAGCTGCCAGTTCCTGCTGCGTCAGGACAATGGGGACGGACCGCTCCGCCGACCCCTCTGCTTCACCTGCAGACACAGACACGATGAGGCCTCAGGACAAGTCTCCGTCCCTGAGTGGCCCAGACTCAAACCCCATGGAACACAGGAGACACACGAGTCAGAGGCGTGAAGGTTCAGACACAGTGAGACGGAGACGGAGCTTCAGACTGAAGGATGACTGGAGGGGGCGTGTGTGTGTGTGTATCAGTGTGTGTTACCGTTGTGTCCTGCCTGCAGCACTGCGTGTATTGTCGCCTGCTGAGCTGCATCCTCTGTTACCATGGTAGCAACCAGCTGATCAGGGGTCAGCCCCATTGTCACCATGAGGGTTGTTGTCCCGGAGACCACCTTGCCTCTGTCCTCTTCTGATGACATCAGCTCCTGAGGAAGATCACTGTCTGGAGCCCCCACCTGGGGGTGAGGGGGGAGGGGGGGTGTGTGAGCTGATGGTTCACTTCTCAGTGTACCTGTGTGTGTTACCTGTGTGTGTACGTACCTGTGCTGCTACGTCGCTGCCCTCCACATGAACCTGCAACATCGATGCTGCTGGTGACATCCCAGCCTCTGATTGGCTGTCTGTCTGCAGAGACTCCTCCCCTTCCTCTGCAGCTGCTGTTACCATAGTGACAGCCTGTGCCTCCGCCCTGTCCTCTCCAACCAATGAAGAGACCTCCTCCACCCTGCTGAGCTGGAGACACAGAGGACTAGGAATGAGGTCACTTCCTGCTGACTGTACCTGGAGCACCTGAACCCGCAGCCAGCCGGAGCCGTAGCAGACTGTGCTCCGGGTGTTGGGATTCTGGCTGTGACACATGAGTTTGTCACAGGTGTGTCACTGACTACAGGCAGGGCCACAGACCGAGCCACAGACTGGACCTGAGCCACAGACTGAGCCACAGACCTGAGCCACAGACTGGACCTGAGCCACAGACCGAGCCACACACTGAGCCACAGACTGAGCCTGAGCCACAGACTGAGCCACAGACTGGACCTGAGCCACAGACTGAGCCACAGACCGAGCCACAGACTGGACCTGAGCCACAGCCTCGGGCAGCAGAGCAGCTGACCGGAGACATAAACGTGATCGTCTGTCCTTCCTGTGGTATCTGCTGTGCTTAAACTGGCAGTGTGTTAGCACTGGACTGGACCAGTACACAAACTGGTTCTGAAGATCAGAAAGAACACAAATGTTTTTCAGTAAAAAAGTTCCCACCGTGTCCCTTATAAGGTTCCGTTCTCCAGGACCTGGTCTGAGACGTGAAGGTTAAGCAGATTACCTGTAGCTGTGGTAGCAGTGTTGGTGGTTCCTGTCTCATGAGTCTCACACGGTGGGTTTGAGCAGGTGTTTCTCCCATTCAGAGTGACAGCAGGTGGAGGAGGAGCCTGCTGAGCTGAAGGCTGGAGAGAGCTCACCTGAGGAGGAGGGAGGATGACCTGCAGGTGAGGATCCAGGTGTCTGTCTGTCTGTAGATCAGTTTCTACAGTGATTGGTCGAGCTGGGTCACATGGTGCAGCTTCCTCTTCATCTAATGGTTTCCAGCTCACCTGCAGCTCTCCACTCATGCTGGCGGGGGAGATGGTGGCGGTGTTGGTGGTGCCGGTGTCGTGAGTCTCACAGGGCGGGTTGGAGCAGACCAGCGTCACTGTAGCATCACAGTGACATCATCAACACACCTGATTATACCTGCAGGTACACTTCATCAGTTTACTGCACAGTGGCAGTGGTAGTAAGTCAGTCTTAGTAACAGGTGTAGTTGTGGTACCTGTAGCACCTGACGTGTCTCCAGCCTCTCCTTCTGTAGCAGTAGCAGTACTTCCAGACTCCTCTGAGGTAGGAGAAGCCATGATGGAGATGGGTAGATCCTGGACCAGTGGCTGAGCCTCTGCTCCACTGGGAGTCGTGATCAGAGTCACCTGGAGAGGAGAAATTACTACAATACTACAGTGCAGAGTTCCATATTACTCCAGTGTACTGCAGTATTAGTATCAGTAGCTGCTGTCAGATAAGCTGCAGTCTGACAGGTTGTATTTTACCTGCTTGGGTCCTGCCACAGCAGAGGTTGCCTTGGTAACCTGGCCGGCCAGTGTAGCAATGGTTGCCAGGGTGGTGATGGATGTTGCCAGGGAGGCACTGGCAGCAGCGACAGCTCCACCTGCCACTGTGGTGGAGACACTTCCCGTTACTGTCCCCAGACTGGACACACCTGCAGAGACAAAAACACAGACACACCTGAGATACGCTCACACACACCTGTAGGAGTCAGTCCACTCAGCGACATAATGACATGTTCCTCGTGACAGGTGTGTCAGTGCAGGACCTCCTGTGGCCTGTACCAGTGGAGATACGCTGTCTTACCTGAAATAAAGAACACCTGACCAGTGTTTACCTGTGGTTGCCTTGACAACCAGCGTAGTGATGGTGGGCTTGGAGCTGACAGCTCCCGGTGACACCAGTCTGACTCCACTCATGGGGACGGTTCTGAGGATGGTACCAGGTGTACCTGGAGCCCCTTTCAACAAAACCTGCACACAAACACCCACATGCATATCAGCTGAGATGGAACTCAATGATCCAGAGAGACGATGGTGTCTGAACCACACCTGTGCACACTGACAGCGCTTTACCCAGAGACCAGACTCCGACCCTGACCCCAGAGGCTGACCCCCGACCTGGACCTCAGAACCTGACCCCAGAGCACTTCAGGTGACAGTGGCAAGGAAAAACTCCCTTTTACAGTCTGTGCGGTTTAACATGTGTTGCCTGCGTGTTAGCTGCGTGTTGCCTGCGTGTTAGCTGCATGTTAGCTGCGTGTTGCCTGCGTGTTAGCTGCGTGTTGCCTGCGTGTTAGCTGCATGTTAGCTGCGTGTTGCCTGCGTGTTAGCTGCGTGTTGCCTGCGTGTTAGCTGCGTGTTAGCTGCGTGTTAGCTGCATGTTAGCTGCGTGTTGCCTGCGTGTTAGCTGCGTGTTGCCTGCGTGTTGCCTGCGTGTTGCCGTGTTACCTGTGTGACCCCCTGCTGAACACCTGCAGTGATTTTGGGGACAGTGGTGATGATCTTTCCTACAGCTCCAGGAGTCACCACCTTGGTGGTCAGGATGGTGATTGGGCTGTTACCACCTGCAGGAGGAGGGGCTTCACTCAGTCAACCATCAGATCAAAAACAAAAATCCGCTCAGGTGTTCAGGACTGCGTTCCTGTACCTGACCCCCCCTGCAGAGCAGACACTGGGATGGTCTTGATGATGGTAGTTCCAGGTTTGGAGGTTGCTGGGGCGACGCCCCGGATGGTGGGTTTGGTCGGTGTGGGTCCGGCCTGTGCGGTGCTGAGGATTGTGGTCTGTTTACCGTCTGCTGACGTCACCAGCTTCAGGATGGTTCCTGCTGGGAGAGCGCCCTTTGTCTGAAACAGACAGGGACGGGTTAACATCTGTCAGGAGTCAGCGTGAGCAGAAACCAGTGGACGTCAGTAAGCGGCACCTGGATGATCTGGGTGATGGGACTGCTCCCAGCTTGACCAGTAACTGCTCCACTCTGAACTGGTTTAGTCACCACCTTCCCCAGGTTACTGATCTGACGTCACGAGGTCTGTCGACATCCACACACAGCTGTGGTGTCAACCAGGTGGCATTACTCACCAGAGCCCCGCCTCCTCCCATGCTGAGTGGACTGCTAACGAGAGTGATGGTCTTTGTGACTCCGCCCACCACTGTGGTGACCACCTGAGCCTGCTGGGAGACTGGCACTGTGCCCGACTTATGGACAGTGATGAACGGTCTGCTGGGGGTCCCGGATGTAGAGACTGCTGAGGCTCCGCCCCCCTGTGAAGCAGCTGTCTTTAACATCCGAGCGGCCGGGTTGCTCACCTGAGACAGAAAAAAAACAGGTGAGTCTTCCTCATGCTGTTTGTGAGGCAGGAGACAGAACCATGTATCGTATCGTGGTCGGAGTACAACATCAGAAACATGTCCAGCAGGTCTCAGCTGGTCTGAGCAGGAGGACGAGGAGCCTGTGTCCATGGATGTTCTTAAATTAAGTTGATGAAAAGAGGAAGGAAACTGCCAAGAGGCTTACAGCAACATCAGAGGAGCGATGAGACGAACATGACAAACTGTGTAAACCTCTGCAGACAGCTGCAGACTCTGTGTACCATGGCGACAGGAGCGGACACTTGGACCGGCAGACTGCTGGATCCCACACTGACAGCCACCGTCTTCATAGTCGTGGCTCCCGCAGGGACATTCATCGCTGTCGTCAAAGACGGAGGGATCTTCTGAGTTGCTGCAGCTGCCACTGCCAATGCCGCCATGCCACTCATCTGAGGACTGCCGCCTACTGGCTGAGAGCAGACAGACAGGGGGACAGACAGGGGGACAAACAGGGGAACCAAAGTTGTGAGTTAAAAGTCAAAAATACTATTTTGACAAAAACGTTCCACTGTAAAGTCCAACTGTTGGACGTTTTCCTAGGTTCGAGTTCTGACGTGATCTGCATACCGTCCCCTGTCCAGCCTGAGCAGGTACCATCATACGGACACCTGCAGGAAGTGTTGGAGCAGCAACTGGGGATATGGGCGTGGCCTGTCTCACTGTGATGATGGATGCTCCACCCCCTTCACTTGGAGCTGCTGCCACCTTCAGGACAGCTGCAGAAACACAGAAGACAGGTGAGAAATATTCAGATCTTCCTGTTCTGTTAGCTGTAGATGCACCTGTGCAGGTGTGTAAACCCACCTGATGCTTTGGCAGCAGCTGCAGATGGGCTTCCAGGTGCTGAGGCAGTGGGGGAGGGGACCTGCGTGATGCCAGACAGCAGGACGGCCTGGTTGACTGCTGCCACGGCGATAGGTGTGGCCGTGGGGACGGAGCTGGAGGCAGGTGAAGTGGTCGCAGGTGTAGCAGGAATATCGTACTTCTGCAGCTGCAGCAGGTAAGTGTCCGCAGTCTGCGACGGCCCCCAGCTCACCTCCAGAGATGACGTGTTGGCCCGGACCAGCTGCACCCGGGAGGGAGCACAGGGACGCTCTGAAGTGAGACAGACAGGTGACGTCTTCAGCGTTTCCTGCTGCTGTCTCTGTGGAGCTGCTCTCAGCGTCTAACAGCGCTGGACTCACTCACCTGTCTCCAGGTACCAGAGGTCCTTGCAGCACACCTGGTTGTTCCAGGCCTTCCTGTATCCATCTCTGCCGCTCCAGATGTAGAGTCTGGAGTTGATGGCCACGCTGCAGTGACCCGCTCGAGCTCTGGGGACGTTCTCCTCCAGACTGTCCATCAGAACTGTCTCCCAGCACATGGTGTCTGAGCAGAGAGGCAGGTGAACAGGTAATATTCAGCGTCATGGTCCTGGGGTTGCTTGTGTGTGAACAGGGTTAGGGTCTGTGTGAATGTGCGTCCCCACACTGTAAACCAGGCCTGAAGAGTCCTCTCACACCTTCCCTGTGGAGTTTTTCTGGTTTCACCTGAAGCCACCGATGTTCACACTGTGCTGTGGGGACACGCACACACTGAGCTGTGGTGTGTGTGTGTACATGTCTCTCTATGGTTATGTGGACAAATTTGGTTTCCATTGTTGTGAGGACATTTTAGCTTTAGAGTTAAGATTAGAGTCAGGTTTAGGAGAAGGTTAGGGTCAGGGGTCAGGGGTCAGCCACAAAGACAGTAAGACAGGAATGTGTGTGTGTGTACCCAGGTTGAGGCAGCCCAGTGTGTTGGTACACTTCCACTCCTTCTCATGAGTCGCCACTTTAACATCATCCATCACCAGAGGAACCCAACCTCCAAACACATACATCCTGACAGAGGAGGAGACAGAGGGGGAGACAGAGGGGGAGACAGACAGGCAGTGAGAGTCCGCTCTAAAGGTCAGATCAACACCTGCACTAACAGCAGGCGTGTGTGTGTGTGTGCATGTTACCTGTTGTTGATGGCGGTGGCAGAGTGCAGGCTGCGGGGGAGGGGGGCGGTTCCACTGAGGGCTGGTTTACTCCAGGTCAGAGAGTCTGTAACATCATCAGAGCAGGAGCCAATCAGAGGTCAGTACAGGTTAGCGTAGACCACTCGTCACAGTCAGACAGCTGTAGCTGTCTCACCTGTGCTGAGCGCGCCTCACCTATGTCGAGGACCCACAGATCTCCCAGTCTGCAGCCGCTCATCCCTCCGTAGATGATCAGTCTGCTGGCTCTGCGGCCGCTCGCCACCACGGCCGTGTGACTCTCTCTGGGGGGCGGAGGCTGACCCAGCGTCACTGGGATTTCCCAGCTGACCACAGTGGAGCCCGGACGCAGCTCAAGACAGTACAGATCATTCAGGTACCTGAGAAGGGTCAAAGGTCAGTCAGGTCTAAAACCGGAGGCTGTCAAAGTCCAGACGCTCAGACTGGTTCAGATACCTGAGTACACCTGTCTGATGTGTCCCACCTGGGGATGTTGTTCTTGGGGTCCTCGCTGTCATTGGCCAGTCCTCCAAACAGGTAGCAGCAGCTTCCAATCAAAGAGAAGCTATGTCCGAGGCGGGGGCAGGGGGGCGGGCCGCTCTTCGGAGCTTTGGCCTTCAGACGTTTCCACTCCCAACGACTCGCCTGAAGCAAAGAGGACATCTAAACAAAAGCAGCACGTTCTCAGGTGGATCTCAACCAACACACCTGATCAGACCTCAGAGACTTGCTGAACAGGAAACAGCAGAGCAGTAACCGGCCTCTCTCTCTGTCTCTGCAGTTCCATGTTACGTTTGTATTAATACTTTAACATTTAAATAGAATTTTTAAAAAGAAAATGATGAATTGAAAAGTTTAAGTTAAGTTTATTCCTTTATTACCCCCAGCTGCAGCAATTAGTCAGAGGGCTGCCTACTAAGGTGCCCGGGGAGATGGGGTGGATGGCTGCCCTGCTGAGGGGCACCACAGCCATGGGGGAGGGGGGCGTGTCCTTCTTTTTTCCATGTTGGATCATGTAAATGAATCTGCTGTGTATAATGAATCACCTGCTGCTCAGGACCAGTGACAACCTCTCATTGTGGCCCCGCCCCTTGCAGTGACATCACTCACCTGCAGCTCGTACAGGTCGTTGCTGTATTTACCGTACTCCACCATCCCTCCGAACACCAGCAGCCTCGTCCCATCGCACACGAAGCCGTAGGAGGCACAGCCGGGGGGGATGTCACCGCGGACCGCAGGGATGAACCACTGGTTGGTGGCTGGTGGGGGCACCGGGTCAGACAGGTTACAGGTGTACTTCATTAAACCACAGACTCACACACACACCTCTCAGGTTAAAGTGTGTCTCCAAGCCGCAAACTGGACTGCGAGCGACTTCCTGTTCTATTGGTTCTGTTAGTCTACCTGTGTGACTACCTGATGGCCATATTTCTGTTTTCGTGTTATCTTGATACCATGTTGGTTTTAGGTTTAATTTTCGTGTTATTTGTATGTTACTTTTACATTGATTTTTCCCGCGGTCTCCATGTTTTCTGCTGCTGTAGCAGGGGGCGTGTCTCTGTGACGACACAAGTGTTTTCAGTAAAAACGCGCCATTTTTGTCCGTGTTTCTGCCAGAGCTGCAGTTAGCAGTTAGCTTCTAGCAGTTAGCTCCCCACTAGCATGCAGAGAAGCTGCAGGAGTTATCCTAGCAGGCTAAATAACCGTCGGTTTCACTCATATCCGCAGAACAAAATCACAACACACGCTAACTTAGCTTTGTAGCAAAGTTAGCCGAATCAAATCGTAGCAGGATTAGCATTAGCATCTGTAACTCAACACAAAGCCACATTTAACATAACCGTACCGAGTCACGGGCCGCGGTTACCCTTGTACCTGTGTTGTAAACGTGAAGCTCATCCACGATCCCCTCGTTCCCTCCGCCGAACACCACCATCAACTCCTTAATGGCCACAGCTCGGTGACCGTGCCGGGGCCGCGGCACCGGGCCGGTCCAGCCCCCAATACGCTTCCAGCGGGGCTGCTGCGCCGGGAGGGTCGCCGTTTCAGATGCCATGACGCCGATGTCCGGATCCCCTCCTCCAGGTCCTTAATGAGGGAGAAAAATCCACGTTCAGCCCAGGGTGGTGTCAAATTTTTAAATTGTCTCCCGCTCGCTAACAGCACGGGCTTAGCGTTAGCCCGCTAACTAGCTCCGTGGCTAACTCTCAGGGCAGTGATCAGCGTCTGACCCGGGCCCGGTAACGTTTATTAGATACCGACGAACCGGCTTCCGTTACAGACCCGGACTTAAGAACCAGCTTCTAGCACAGATTCAACCAGTGGTTCAGAGACGGACCGCGGCACTGTTGCTAGCTTACAGACTGCATCGAACAATCCGATATTTTAGCCGGTGAATGCTGCGCGGAGTCGGTAAAAAGCCGCCGGTAGCTGCTTAGCCTAACACACACGTACACAAACGCAGATCCAGCGGCGAGTGAGTGCCCTGCACGGCTGCTCCATGCACCGATGTGAGGGACAACTGTGGAGGCTGTGAGCCGCTGTTAAATATGCAGAGCTAAGGGGCTGTGCGCCGGGACGGGAGCCACCATCTTAATGCTAACAGCAACCAAACAAACAGCTAACGTTCAACACAGCGACTGTCACCGTTTAAACAGAACAAACAGAAAACTGACGGATGACCGGGTCTGTGCGGGGGTCAGCACCTGTTTATCACCACGACGAATGTAACTCAACACCTTTATCACTGTGAAGCCGATCAAAGAGCGGCCAATATTTACAACCTGCAACTTTTATTATTTTAATTCATAGGAACATAATGAAATAGTGGGACGTGGACCAATGGATGGATCACTTTACAGGCCTTCAGGGCACGGGTCCAGGGACCCAAGGGGTCAGGGGGGCGCTGGTCCGGAAGTTAATTCCACCACACTGAATATGAAAAAAATAATTCATTATTAATCAACTGAACACAGTGAAACGACTGAATGACCTGGAAATCTCAGAGGAAGAACTGTGTCAAATATGTGAAATGCAGCAGAGTTCTGCTAAAGAACCTTACAGTCAGGACCAGGAGAACCACGGTCACATTATGTGCAGCTGCACAAAACTAAAGCCGTTCTAAGGCAATTCCAATACAAATGTAAAATATACTACAATAATAATATTTAACAGGAAGTTGGCTTGAAATTCCAAACGTTCACTCCATGGGTAAACCGACCTGCTCTGACAGGAAGAGACGAAAGGTGGAACATTTACATGAAATGAGTTGTTGAACAAGTGATGAAAATGCAGAATAAACAGAAAGAAGAACATATATGTCGAGTACCACGTGACAACTGTTTATTTGTGTCAAATCTGAAAAATCTGTAAAATTCAAAGTGTTAAAAATGACATTTCATTGCAGTAAATAATCATAGTTGTAGTCATTCTGTGTCTGTTTGCGGTTGTTGTCTCTTTGTAGTCATCTGATTAACTTTCCAGTCACTTTAAACTGAGCCTCTGGTGCAGGGGCCCTAACCCCTGGGGCCCCAAACCCTGGGGCCCCGCTCATCCATGCTGATGAGGGTGTGGTACCGTCAAGTGAGCTTTGGTGCTGCCTCACAGGAGGAGCGCTGCAGCGACGAGGCAGATTCTGGAGGAACGTCCAACCAGACAACAGGTAACGGATTCAACAAATGTCTGAAATCTGTGACACAGCGCCGCCTGCAGGTCATGGTACAAACATCAGTGTGCGAGTGCATCAGACTGAGGTCCCATCATGTGACCTCTCTGCGGGTTTATGTTGAGTCATGAATGAAAGCATCAGTTGGCAGGAAGATAATCCAACTCATCGCTCTCCTCTGGTCCTCTGGACTCCACTGAACTCCCCCCTCCATCTAATCACACATGACGACACATGAGATGAACAACATACTGTCGCGAGGTGGTGTAGACGAGATGAAATGAGAAGAGAGATTATATGAGATCTGAAACATGAGAAAATGAGATGGGAGGTGGGACGATCCAGAAAAGCTTGATATCTGGGTCAGATCAGACCAACGTCTCATGAAGACAGAGGACAGATAAAACAATGAGAATCCAAAACAATAATAATACTATGACAAAAAAATATGACTTGATAAAAAGGAGAGAGGCGTTAGAATGAAGGACTGAAGGTGAAACGATTGGAGCGGATACCAGATAAGTATGTGTTTTACGTACAGAGGTCATCAGACGACAGCGGCTCAGGGCTCTGAATCCTTCCCTCCTTGTACAGAGTTTTCTTCTCCGGGAGACGCTGCGTACTGGGATTCATGGGAACTGAAGACACACAGACAGGACACAGGGATGGACCTGTTTTCAGACAGATTTAATCCACTCACACTGTCCAGTCTGTCCTTGTCTCACTCAATAAATCACAGTAACCTCTTACAGTAACAGTAACTCCCTACCTGAGGTCCCCGGGGATGACGACTGCAGGGACCCCGCAGGAGAGAGGCATTCTGGGACACCAAAGAGCCCTGCTATGGCCCCTGCTCTGATCTGCCCTCTAATGTCTGGTCCTGTGAGGGCCCCAGTCCCCGAGCTGCTGGACTGAGGAGGAAAGTTGTACTGGTCTTCAGTGGGAACAGAGGGTTCCCTCAACTGGAACTCCGTGGGTCCAGTTGGACACTGATACTGGTCTCCCGTGGATGGGGACAGAAACCTGGAGCTGGTCCCATTTGATCTGAACTGGGAGCGAAGGTCGTACTGGGAGAAACCTCGACTCTCATCAGTTTCACACGGGCCGCCGAATGAGGAGACAGAGTGGAGCACCTGAGGAAGAGTGAGGGCGCAGAAGGACGAGGAGGACTGGGAGGGCTGGAGGGTTTCCTCCAGTGGTCCCAGTTTGGACAGCTGGTTGGACAGAGCTCCCACACTAGAGTCCGGGGAGATGGCTGGTCTAGGGGAGGACTGGTAGGGGGGAGGAAGCTGAGGGAGGGGAGGAGGAGGATGGAGGAGGGAGGAGGAGGAGGAGCTGGTCCTCTTCACCATGTGGTTGATGTCCTGAAGTCTGTCAAACACCTGAGAGGTAAACATAAAGGTGAGGAACAGAAGAGGAACCAAACAGGAGCGCGGAACACCAGACCACTTCCACCTTTATCTGCACTGACATCAGTTTGCTGAACATTAAAGCAGGCAGGCAGTGTAAAGGACTACCAGCGCCCCCTGCAGGCTGCAGAGTGGAATACAGCCACAGTCTGATGATTGAGGCTGAAATCATTTCACACTGAGCTTTAACTTTCCACATTTAGTCCACATGTTGTATGACAACACGCACATTTAACTGTAGCTCCACCAACAGAGAAACATGTTTCACACTGACAGGAAACTGGAACAGGAATTTCTATTATTATTATTTACTATATTCATTCTGTTTTTATAACAAGCAAACAGAACGATTTCAGTATCATCAGAAATGAAGCGAAAACCCTCTTCACATTTCATTTCACTCTCACTGCTGCAGTGTTAAAGGGTTAAATGCAAACTGAAAACACTTCCACTGCATTAACAGAAACATATACAACATGTTGACACAGTAAAAATAATAATAAACGATGTAAACGATGAGAGACGCCAGAGAGCGCTGAGCCCTCAGACCCACCTGGGTCATGGTTGGTCTCTTCTTCCTCTTCTTGTCCAAACACCTGCAGGCCAGACCCACCATCTCCATACAGCCAGCAGGATCTGCAGCGCCCCCTGAGGACACAACAGTAACACGTCAGCTAAAGAAAACAGGCAGGAGACGTTCAGACGTGATGCAGATGTTATCAGATCGACCTGACCCCTGACCTGAGATCAGTCGCTGGTCCAGCTGTTTCCTCCAGGCTGCTGCAGATGAATCACTTGGATCGTCTGCAACCTCCTCCACCAGGTCTTTCTATGGAGTCACAACCACAACCAGATCCAGAGCCACAAGCAGAACAGCAGAGTCAAACACTGGCACAGCAACATTTCAATACTTTGATACTGTGCTGGACCCGTCTGAGAACAGGTGCACCACCAACTGTGTGTGTTTTCTGACCAGGTATCTCTCTCCTGACTTCCTGTCTTTCTCCAGAGCTCGACGACTGGTCAGCACTTCCAACAACACCTGAAGAGCGCCACACACACACACACACACACACACACACACACACAGTGACGTACAGGGATATACACCAAGCAGCATGTCATAAAGTTCTGTCACTCGAAGCTGAAACCCTGTGTCCTCATACGTCCTTACTGTGCAGCTGCACTCATTTTACAGACCCGCCCATCAGCTGACTCCCATCTACGGATCACATGGTAAACTAGCAAACGACATTTCCCACCAGCCCCTGGGGGTGTCTCACCACTCCGAAGCTGTAGACGTCCACGGCGGGTCCCAGCTCTCTGTTCCTCACGTACTCATCAGGCAGGTACGCCAGTGTTCCTCTGACCGTCTCCGTTTTACCCACCGATGCCGTCTGAGTCGCCGAGCGTCCCAGTGGGCCCCGAGACGCAAACCGAGCCAGACCGAAGTCGGCCAGCTTCGCCACCAGGTGGCGGTCCAACAGGATGTTTGAACTGAGGACACAGAGACACAGAATTTTTCTGTCTTCACACATTTTAAAGATGGACGTGGAAACGATTGTCACATGAATCAGTGAAGTGATGAGACATTTGTGGTCATGTGGTGTGATGTCATGTGACGAGTTGCTGATGTCATGTTGACCTCTTGACGTCTCCGTGGATGAGCGGTGTGTGTCCATCAGGAGGGGAGTGGAGGAACTGCAGTGCCGCTGACACTCCTTCAACAATACTGACTCTCTGAGACCAGGACAGGACCACACACTCCTGAACACACAGACAGACAGACACACACACACACACACACACACACACACACACACACGACATCAGTGTGTGCGCTCCGTTGTGTATATAACTGTGTGTTGTGTGGAACAGAGTGAGTTTCTACACTAAACAAAAACAAATAAACAAAGTAGAATGACACACACACGGACTCTGCACGTGTCTGACACACAAACTATTCAATGATGTATGGGACCAGGACCCATAAACACACACACACAAACACACAGATAACAAACGAGACGAAGAAGCATATGTCCACCTCAGGTTGGACAGCACCACCTGCTGGAATACTGACATGTTGTAGGACACTTAAAGAGATTAAGACCCAGTCAAACAACCAGTTTCCTCTGACTGCACCCAGAAACCAGTTCACCAGTTCAGCCCAGCTGGATGTCCACTGTACGTGTGTTAGTGTGTGTGTGTGTGTGTCACATTCTGTGTGTGTTACGTTGTGCAGCTGGTCGTCCAGTGATCTGTTGTCCATGTAGCTGTAGATCAGACACACCGATCCTCCTCTTTCACTGAAACCCAGCAGGTCCACGATGTTCGGATGTCTGAACCTGAAGGAGAGACAGAGGAGCTGAGCAGGAGCCGAGCAGGAGCCGAGCAGGAGCCGAGCAGGAGCTGGGGGGGGGTTAAACTCAGCTCCAGAGACCTGAGTCCTGCACTACGAAGCAGGATCCGAGGTTAGTCAGATAACTTCAGGTTTAACTGTCACTGGAAACACTGAGTCATCGTTCCTACAGGGACAAAAGAGTTTCCAGTAAAGTGCTGAGTAATGGAGAGCGTCAGGTCTGTCTGTAGGTGAGTGGACGGTTTTCCTCACTCAGCCTCTGTCACATGACCGAGCTCAGAGCAGGTAAACCCAGAGAGAACTGAAGCAGGTGAGAACCTGCTTCATGGTCCAGGTGATGCAGGACGGTCTGTGTTAGACTCAGTGAAGACAGACAGCAAAGACACATCCCGGGTGTGCTGGACTTCGTAGTACAGGTCTCAGGCCTCAGGACAAACATCAGCCGTGTTACTTACTTTGACAGGTTCTTCACTTCGTTCTGGAAACTCTCTCTCAGCAGAGTCCAGTCCAGCAGACAGTCCTGCAACAACACAACATCATCACCTCTGATGATGTCACTGATGACATCAGCTCGGTGACACCTGAGCTGATTCATGCGTGTCTGCTCCTGCTCGAACACATTCACTCACTTATTCAATCATTCACTCGCTCATTCGTTCATCCTGTTGTGACCCCTCAGATTTATCGTGGCGCCGTGGGAGACCCCAACCCTCTGACTGGACCCTGTCTCAGCCAGTCCTGTGATCTGTGTTGTGATTGGCTGACCTGTTTGAGTCTCTTGACAGCACAGAGGGTGTTTCTCAGAGTCGCTCTGTACACGACTCCAAACCCCCCCTCCCCCACCTGCAGGGAGGGGGAGAACCCATCCGTCCCAGCATGGACCTCTTCATACGACCAGCACATCACCCCGCCTCCACCGGCACACGCCACCTGCTGGGAGGACTGAGGCATGACGCCTTGTTATTCTATGGTTTCATTACGTTGCACTATGTCAATGAGTGTCCTCACAACTATGACAGTGACCTGTGTGTGTGTGTGTGTGTGTGTGTGAAAAACCTGGGGTGGTCGGTGGAGGTCAGACTGCAGACTGGAGGGGGGCGGGGCAGGTCTGGGTAGTGGTCTTCCTCCTCCTTTATCTACTGAATGAGGGACAGAGGACGAAGAGCAGAGCTGTCACCATCCGATCGTCCTTTGGCTCAGAGACATTCAGCAGGTGCTGCTGCTGGTTTCAGGTTACAGAATGCTGATCCAGCTGTTTCTGAGTGTGCGTCCCCTTCAGGTAACTGTTTCACCTTTGATCACAGCCTCATGAAACACCTGGGAGCTGAATGAGCCTGTCAGCCCGTCAGCATCGTACCTGTTCCACCTTCACTGCCCTGATCTGCTAATCCACCAACAACAAACACGTGTGTGTGTGTGTGTTACCTGTCGTGCTCAGTTTGCAGGTGCTCAGCGTGGGCGGGGCCTCAGAGGATTTGGGAGGGGGGTCAAACTGAGGGAAGGAGAAGTTAGGATGATGAGGAGCAGGAGGAGGTGGAGAAGGAGGAGGGGAGGAGACAGGCCTCAGACTGGACGTCCCTGCAGACAGAGACAGAGGAGCTGAATATCAGTTTAACCTCTACACAGAGGTCATCAGAGGTCAGAGGTCATCAGAGGTGAACTCACGGCCCAGGATGACATCACGAGGGCGGAACAGCTGGAGACGTTCCAATAGGTCGATCAGCTCCCCGACTCTACCGTTCCTGTTCCCCCATTGGTTCATCACCCAGTCGGTCCGCCTCTCCCTCCTCTCAGCCAATCGCACAGCGGTCTGATCAGCGAGGACCTCTGAGGCTACGAGAGAGAGACGCAGTTATCGATCCAACGAACCAGCTGGTTAATAACGTTCCCTCGACCCCCCCTCAGATCAGACTGGATCGGTCACAGTCGAGTCATGTGATGCTGCGTTCAGGTCATATCAGAGTCACCGTAATTATGAGTTTCTGACTCTGTCACATGGACGTCCAACTTTCTGAAGCTGAGTTTATTCAGCTTGAAGCTTCATCGCCCTGAAACCAAACACGGGGCCTCACATCAGTCACACAGCAGCTTATCCCTCACACCACCAGCGTGGATCAGTCTGCTGTTTGTGTGAACTGACGTCATAAAACTTTATTTCTCAAACAAACTAAGTCTGAAATCCGAAGAGATTCAGTTTACTATCACATGACTCAGACACGCCTCCGATTCAGAGAGCAGCGTCATCACACAGCATGTGACTGCAGCTTTACTCAACTTTCTCCACATCGTTTTCATTCATAACCACGAGAATGGAAAACGTGACGGACCCGTCCACACAGGGTTGCCTGACTCTGATGTCTGTTTATCTGAGACTGTGTCACACACTCAGTCTTAAAGGAAAATTCCACTTTATTTCCGCCTGGTGTGTTTCCCATACACGTGGGTGTTGTGGTTCAATGGCTCGTGCAAACGTTGCCCTCCCCACCTCTGCTGTTCAGATTCTGGGAGACAGAGTAAGGTATGTCAGGGACAGCTGCGTCCCAAACAAACCTGCCTTCCACTGGACTGACTGAGTGACAGAGGTCCTCGGCCAGTCCCCGTTTCCCTGAAGCTCTACAGCCCAGGTGGATTTATCTTTAACTTATCCTCTCATGTTTTGGGCTCTAACTCTGCCCCAGCGTCTCTTCTCCTGCTGTTCATCTGTAATTAACATGATTGCTGCTCAGGGGCCTCAGCACAGACTGACCACAGAGGGCACCACACGACCCACGCTGATAACCCGGCCCTGAACTACAGGTAACAGTAACAGGGAGGTCCCCTGACAACATGTGACCTCCACAGTGAATGAGTGAAACGTGTCAACATGAGACAACGGCTGCAACGGTCCCAGCTGGTTCTGTTCCCTGAGAGGAGGACGACTGCTGTCCTGAGGGACTATCGCCGCCAATCACAGCCAATCACTGCCAATCACTGCCAACCACAGCCAACCACAGCCAATCACAGCCAATCACAGCCAACCACAGCCAACCACTGCCAACCACAGCCAATCACAGCCAACCACAGCCAACCACAGCCAATCACAGCCAATCACAGCCAACCACAGCCAACCACTGCCAACCACAGCCAATCACAGCCAACCACAGCCAATCACAGCCAACCACAGCCAACCACTGCCAACCACAGCCAATCACAGCCAATCACAGCCAACCACAGCCAATCACAGCCAACCACAGCCAATCACAGCCAACCACAGCCAATCACTGCCAATCACTGCCAACCACAGCCAATCACAGAGAATCTGAAAATCACCAGGTAGGAGGTTGGGGGCCCCTACATGTCTGTGTCCAGGGGCCCGTTGTCTCATGGCTGTGGGACATATGAAGTGACTTCACATCAGAATAATGTCAGATTCTATTTGGCCTCGTTTATTACAGAGAATAAAAAAATGCTCATATTCAGATTATTCCTGCACAGACACAGAGAACCACCACCCTCCACCCCCACCTCTCTACACCCACTCCTGTCTCATGAAGGGTTCATCCATCAAGCCTAAACTGACAGACAGGTAAGCTCACAGACAGACGGGTACACCCTCCCCTCCTGCTCCATGTTAGCCGTTTGCAGTCTCAGTCCTGGTTCTGACTCACCAAAACGGGTCCAGTCCAGGTCTGACAGTCCGTCCATGACCCTGCAGAAGTCCCAGAGGACAGAGGACGGCAGGGTGTAGATAAAGTGTCCCCTCAGGTCTCCGCCCGACATCCTTTACCTTCAGATTAAAGTCTGACTAAACTTTGAAGCTAACAAGCTAAAAGCTAACAGCGGGCCGCCGAGTGGGTGTGTGTGTGTGGGTGGGGGGGGCATTCACACCGGGATCGGGAGCGGTCCGTCACATCAGAGCAGTCCGGGACAAACCCGTTAAAAAGATTAAGGAAAGCCTGTTCAGAGCATGGATGGATCCCGGAGCTCCGGTCACAGCCCAGGTTCAGTCTCACGACTTCGCAAACTTCCGCCCGCCGACAAGCGTGCCGCAATAAGAGCCGCTTCCGGTGCGTGGTCATCAAAAATAAAAGCTCGTGTCTTACGTGCTGAGAGCAGTGAAAAGAGACTCAGGGGACAGGTTCCACAGACATACAGACTGTTAGTAATCACAGACATACAGAGTGTTTATCACAAGCTAAAATATTTAGCTGCTGATATTACGCTCAATCTAAAACAAATAAAATGTCTTTTAAAGAGTCAGTTCACTGAATCCATCCCGGATTAAATACATGTTGTGGATGTGATTTAAAGGGACGTTATGTAAGAATTTTACTTTCAAACATTCAAACGTAAACTAAGATCAGCAGTCAGCACACTGAGGAAATAATCTGTTAGCATGCTAACCAGTAAGCCCCAGCTACTTCCACAATCAGAATCGTCTCATAGCGCTTTACAGAGACCCAGAGTCTGACCCCAGATCAGCACTGAAGGCAACAGTGGCATAAAGCTGAAGAGGGGACAGTGAGTCAGTGAAGGATCCAGTCTGTGCTCAGTCCACCATAAAAGATGAAGATGTAGTAACTGTAGTGTTCTGTAAACCTGTGTTTCTGTCGTCCTCTCTCAGGGACATCCGTCCTCTCAGTCCTGTTGAAGCAGCTGCTCTTCCTCTGCCTCACCTTCCTCCACCTCTCCTGGCTTGCCCTCAACCCCTGCATCCACTACATCCTCCTAGTCTGTCTGACTGGGCAGACGGGGAGTGAAATCGTCTTGGTGGTGTAACGGTTAGGCGGAGACCTGGAGAGGCCTACAACCCACTGTGTCTCACACCTGCTGTGAAGTTTAGTGGAGGATCGGTGGTGATCTGGAGGTGCTTCTGCATCTTTGCAAAGGACCCATGAATCAAACCACGTAAAAGGTCACCCTGGAAGACAACCTGCTTCCATCTGCTCTGACAATGTTCCCCAACTCTGAGGATAGTTTTTTCCAACAGGACAATGCTCCATGCCACACAGTCAGGTCAGTCAAGGTGTGGATGAAGGACCACCAGATCACAAGACCCTGTCATGGCCCTGTCAATCTCCAGACCTGATTCCCACTGAAAACCTCTGGAATGTGATGGATGGTCTCAAGCCATCAAACAGCTGAGCTGCGTGAGTGTCATAAAGTCAGCCAGCAGCAATGTGACAGCCTGGTGCAGAGCACGGCAAGACGCGTGAAAGCTGTGATTCAAAATCAGAATTATATACAAATATTGATTTCTGAACTCTTCCTAAGCTAAGACATTACATTGTGTTGTTTGAAAATGAATATGAACTTGTTTTCTTTGCATTATTTGATCATCTGTTTTGTTATTTTGACCCTTTGTCATTTTCTGCAAATAAATCCTCTAAATAACAACATGTTTATTTGGAATTTGGGAGAAATGTTGTCGTAGTTTATAGAATAAAACAAAAATGTTCTTTTTACTCAAACACATACCAACATCAGAGACACTGATCATTTTGTAGAGGTCTCTTAATTTGTTCCAGACCTGTATATGTAAACATTATACTGCATTATACATACAGTACATTCTGCATGTACATTCCACACTGGACATTTACATAGTAATGCTCAGTTCAGGTCACTGTGTCTGTGGGGACTTTTATTTCTACTTACTGTACTGACATCACAGTACAGTATGTGTGTGTGTGTGTGTGTGTGTCACACACACACACACACCCATGTAGCTTCCTTTTGTGAAACTCAGATATTTCTGTCTGTGGTTTGTTGGGGAGTTCCTGCATGCATCAGTAGTTCAGCTCAGTGTGTGTGTGTGTACACCTGCTGGGCATGGCTTCTGGTTTCCTCCTGCAGAACAAAGATCTCTGTTCCCGGTCACATGGTTCAGTCTGCTGAGTGATACCAACACATCCACCTCTGGATCCCATGTTTGTGTCTCTCCTCGTGTTTGATTGGCTCATGCCTAACTTTCTCTTACCTGTGCCTCCCTGCAGGTTTCCCTCTCAGGTTAACAAGTCCTCCAACCTGAACGACCACACAGGTCGTTTGTCCCTGTGGCCGTCATAATCACCGCGGCCACTAGAAGTCATCTAACAATAAAACATAACTATGGGAGGTAATGATCTGGGCTCATGTTTTACAGGAGGACATGTCCTGCATTCAGTCCAACAGCCTTCAGAATGAAGATAGAGAAGACCGTATGTAGTCTGAGAGACAAAACCCAGGGCTAAATGATCCTGACTGATCACTGGCTGCTGCAGCTCACAGGTCACAGGTCACACCTGGCTGAGACCCCACGTTACCCCACAACCACACAAGTTAAAGTCAGAATTAAAACAATCAAAATAAATGGAAAATCCAATCAAATGATTAGTGTTTACATTTAATCAAATAACAACAGGATCTCCATCAGCAGGTGGCTTCAGATAATGTTACAGCTGCTACAACACCCACACACATCAACCATAGATGATGCATCATCATCTATCATCATCACCTATATCAAAGCATCAACCATACAGACAGTACTACTGGATCATGACACAAGGCCGGACGGTAAATCCTTGGATGGGTCTCTGTCTCACCCGTCCATCCATCGTAGCAGGACTGTGGTCTGGGCTGTCCGACATTTGGAGCAGGGAAGGTGGAATTTAACGTGACACCAGGTTACCGGTGGGATAATGTGATGAGTGGAGGAAACCGAGTCCGTGTGAAGTCCCTACAGCTGTGAGTGTTTTCACAGTTATGCTTCTAATCATTCAGCTGTTCACAGCATTGTCTTAGTCCGAGCAGAGTTAAAGAGGAAGTCTTCAAGGCTCTGACTAAACCCTGGGAAACAGATAGATTGTACTGGTGGGGCCTCATGAACTCTTCTCAGCTCAGATCATTCAGACTGCTGCCACCTGCTGCTGTAACACTTCACTGCAGCTGATCACACTGAGGTTATCAGTGTTACATCTGAACAGTACATTCTATCACAGTCATCTCTGTCTGCACGAAGCACTGTTCAAAGCCCACGTTACGAAGAGCTTCACGCAGGCAGCAAACCAACAGTAACAAACCAGGAAATCCTTCATTTTTAAAAGCTGATGAAACCAGTTCAGTGTAAAGAGAAAAAAGTTCAAAGAAAATGAAAGTAAAAGTTTGGCTCCACTTTTTAAAAGAGACAAAGTAAAAATCTGAAGTTGAATATTTATATAAATGATGTTTTGTTCATATCATGTGAAACATCAGGCTTTTATGCAACAGCTACTCCTGTTTATTCAAGCATAAACTGCCTGTACATTAAAAGCATCAACTGTACAGACAATAAATATACAAAGGACAGAAAACTGAAGGATTTTTCAATTTCTATCTAAATTATAAATACTGATCAAGTATTACATGTGTTGGCTCTGTGTAGGTGGGATGTGTGATTTCATAATAATGTGTAAAAGCTGGTCCAGTGTTACAGCAGTCAGTTTATGCTGAATCTCACTTTTTACTTTGCATGAATGGTTCTGTGGGATTTCGATCAGTTGTTCTGAACTGTCCTTGCTGCAGATGTTGATAGTGTATTTTTGTGTTTGGTGCAGCAGGTGACCCTCGCACACCTGGTGTAACCTGTCAGTCCAGGAGCTGTTCATTCATAACAGATTATGACCACTATCATTCACTATCATTTCTTACTCAACATGTTCAATGTATTGTTTAAATCTGTTTGTCATTAATATTTGAAAGTATTTTAGTTTGTGCTATTTAGTTTAGCTGATTTAATACTTTTTATTCATTTTTCTAAATGAATTTGATCCAAATTTACTTCATGAACACTGACTGTCAGTGGTTTTCTTGTTTATGGACTAACCCGTTCATCACAGTCACACTGGTCAAAGAATGGCTCTGTTTTAATTCACAGGAACATCTGTCCAATCTGTCCACAACTGGATCCAGATCCAGCAGAAAGCTAATGGACGGATGAACCAGTAACAAAATCTTTTTGGTCCATTGTGAATGGATGAGCTTCCTAACAAGTGTCTCCTGACGGTCACAGATCTAACTGATGTTAAAGAGAGAGAGAGAGAGAGAGAGAGAGAGAGAGAGAGAGAGAGAGAGAGAGACACTGAGGACGAAATTTAACACTTTTTTTGAGGGACCTGGACTCCTCAGATGTGCAGACACCCTGGCTTATTTCGGAGCCGGCCCTGAATGCCTCAGCCAGTCACATCTCGCGGGATTACACCACCCCTGCGCTGCATTGACCTCATGTTAGCGCACATCTCGCGATGTTTGCTGACTGACGGCGGTTGGAAATGGAGTCGGAGGGGGCGGGGTGCAGCAGGAGGGAGCAGAGATGTTTGGAGGCTTTTTTTTTTTATATAAAATTATTTATTTAAATAAAAATGGCCGCCGTGGAGAGCGGAGAGGAGAGACTGTAAGTGGGTTTTTTACATTTTATCCTCCGTTAAAGCGCCGTTGCCGCCGCCGCCGCCGAGCTTTTTCTGTCGTGTGTTTTATTGAAGTAAAAGTGCGTTGGTTTTCTCCGCGGCCTGTCGCGGCGGAGCGGGGTTAGCGGGAATACGTCACCAACTTACTGCTAAGTCTGTACTTTAGCTGCTGTAGCCAGAGCGGAGGTTAGCTTTAGCTTAGCCCGCTCTCTCGTGCGCTGCCGGGCCGCTCCGACTTCCACACAGCTACCCGGGAAGCCAGGCCGGTGGTAGGCGGTGGCGTGTCCGTCGCAAACAACACAGCCCTGGTTACCGGCGGTGTTTCCGCCCGCCGCCGCCTGACAGACAGGGAGCTAACTGCTGCTAACTGGTTAGCAAACAGTGCTTTCATGAGAATAACAAACAGTCAGGCTGGTCAGTAACCTGTGTTAACCCCCCCACACACACACACGCACACGCACACACACACACACACACACACACACACGCAAAGACACACGCGCGCGCGCGCACCCCGGCGTACGGTCCGCGGGCTGATACACGTTATTACTCCCATTAGCATCCGGCTGCCTCAGAGCCGCTGAGCCAGGCAGTAGTGTGTGTGTGTACCAGGGCATCAGGTGGGAGTCGAACCCGTGACTGTGTGAGTACAGGACACTCCGTGTGCGTGTGTCCCAGTTTCCTCTGCAGCTCACTTCCTGTTCCTGTGGTTGCTGCTTCATCTCCACCTGCAGCTTCAGCTCACACACACACGCTGAAACACACGCACTGTGTTTTCCAGCTTGGGGGTCTGGTGGTGTGTGTGTGTGTGTGTGTGTGTGTGTGTGTGCGCGGTGCGGGGGGGTATTAGCGACATAAAGGAGTTTGTAGTTGTTGTGGTTGAAGCTTTGTTAAAAATTAAACGACTGTAAATTCAAACTATTAGTCGACTAATTGATTACTGAATTGACAAAAAGTTAATAAGCGCAACTTTTCGTTTTCATGTGAAATTATTCACAGGTTTGAAAATGATTTTATTATCTGAACAATGGCATTATTATTATTATTATTTATTTTTAATAATTTGTTGTACAAAGCTGTTGGAAGGAAACACTGAAGTTTGACTTTGGCTCTGAGGGAGTCCAGAGAAGAATCAGCAGATGAATCCATAATAAATTCACCTCATCCAACAGTAAACTGCTGTTTACACAGTAAAGCGTCAGTGATAATGATCTGATGACAGAGTCACAGTCTCAGGGACATTTCAGTGCTTTTTCCGGATTATACTCACACACGCATGTTAGAAAACAGAGAAACAGGAAGTGACACCAGAGAATGGATGACTGATAGATGACTGATAAATGATTTAAACCCTGAGCTGATGATTAAAGCTGTTGATTTATGTTAGAATTGATCAGCAGGCACTGAATGGGGACCGGCCACGTGTTGTTCATCTCAGATTCATTCTGCCTTTAAAACCAGTTACTCCACAAATCTGCTTTAGTTTTTCAACATGGAACATTTAATATTTATCCAGAAGCATTTTTACTCTGCTCTGGGTTTAGATATGAGCTGGAATCAGACTTAGGCCCAGTTCTCACCTGGCATTCACCTGCGTCTCCTCTGAAACCTGTGATCAGATCTCTGCTCTATACGCAAGTAAACACGAACATCACTTCTGTTTGCAAAGACCAGATGTTGTTGTCGTTTTCAACCAGAGGCAGCAAAGCACTTCCTGTACCTGATGCATCAGAAAGTACAAGAAGAAGAACTCAAACCAGCACAGACTGGGTCAGATCCTCAGTGTGTCCCAGTCAAACCAGATCACCCAGGCTGCTCCACGCACTCCTCAGATTTCTCTATGGGCTTTTTGAAATTTCAGACGTTGTGGACGAATCCATCTCACACGACCTGCAGGACACAGAGGACGTCAGCTGAGCAGGCGGTCCACCTGTGAGACCCAGACCACCTCCCAGTGTGGTCTGAGGGATCGGATCTCAAACGCGTCCTCAGTGCGTCTCAGGTGGATTCACACCTGAAGGTGGAAACACCTTTTTATATGGAAATGTTGGAAGTTGGAAAAGCAAATGCTCACATCTGTCAGTGTAACAGCAAAAAGTCTGAAATCCATTTTACATAGCTCCGCATTTTTTTCTCTAACCTGATGTGAACGGTGATTTCAGAGCAACTTTTGTTGCAATACTCTGTTGTTATGTAAAATTCACACGTGGGCATTGAATTGATTACTTCTTTTCCATTAGTTAATCAGTTGCTCAGTCCGGGGACACTGGGACGCAACGCAACGAGGCCAAACTGAAAAGATCCCATGACGTTTTTCTTTTGTTTGTAGCTGAGAAAACATCATATTTAACCTGTGAACTTTAACTTATCAAAGAACAGCCACGGCAGCTGTAAACCACAAACCCACTCTCACTTTTATCAGGAACGTCCCTGATTAATTGATCATTCAATTAGTTTGTGATTCATTTTAATTGATTGACTACTTGTTGCAGCGTCTCTGACCTTGTTTCACCTCACATAAATATTTACAAAGACAGGATCACATCAGGACCCGGTGTCCTTGGACCACCTGCCACTGTGCCAGGAGAAAAAAGTGGGATCAGTGAGTCTGTGAGGTTCTGGACCAGAGCAGGACCAGGACCAGGACCTGCGTTTATCAAACAGCTAGAAGTCAGACTTTGAACTGTTCGTTCTGCTGAGGGAACAGGACACACCTGCACACAGACACCTGGACACCACAGTGATCACATGTTCTCAGGGTCCATGTAAACCTCACATCCTGAATATGATAAAAACCAGGACACACTCTCAGTAGCAGACAGCAACTAACATCCTGAGATGCTGCACCTGTTAGCCCCGCCCACCTAATTTACATGACGAGATCTGATCACAGTGCGGCCCGTTGACATACTGAGACACGTCTGTAAATACCATGACATTAACAAGTTGTTCAGTTTGCAGAGACTTGCTCAGAAAATAGTGGAAACAGTTTCCAGACTTTTCTCCGTGTGTCACTGAAACTGAAGCAGCGTCTGCTTTCAGTCAGAGCAGAAACGAGACGGGATCACTTCAGCATCGCACTTCACTCCTCACACGTTGTTCTGAAGTCAAATGTTTCCAAAGAAAAAGCCGAAGAGAAACGTGTTTTTCTGTGTAATCGTTGAAATGCTGGGTGAGCACGTGTTTACCTGTTACCTGCCTGAACCTGTTACATATCAGCTCCAGGTGTGACGTGGTTAAAATAATTATCAGGTCAGTATCTGCATCAGAATCATACCTCTGGCAGTAGAACAGTATTTAGACTCGCACCTGAGCCAGCCCCGTTCGCTGCATGAAGACTGTGAGATGTGGTTGAAATTTCTGGCCTCTTTGGTGTCGACTCAGACTTTCCTTTGAGAGGTGGTTTGTTCTGGATCCGTGGACTCTGCATGTGGGAAACGTCCCCCAGCATGAAGACGTCAAAAAACCTACCTGCTGACAGTTTTGATAATTGAAAATAGTTAGGATTTTAAAGATGACGATTGAAGATGTCAGCGTGGACTGTGAGAAACCAAGATGATTTTCCACTGCTTTTTTTTTAGCTTTATTTTATTCTTTTATATTTCTAAGATCTTCAGTTTATAATCGGAACGAAAATCTGAGCAGTTATCAGATGTTTCTGTAATCAGTTAATCGACTAATGTGACCAGCAGCGTTCATGATCTTTCAATACAAAAGAACTGGAGATTAAATAATATTTGATGTAGTCACTCGGACGCAGCTGTGGCTGAATCCTGACCTTCAGTGTTTTTATATCCGTGTGACGTCATGGCGGCTCAGCACATGCGCTCACACACCTGTAGACCACATACCTGTCTGTAAACCTGGTGCAGAAGAAAACCTGTTTATTAACACATGAATCTGATTTAGCCTGACACACAAACAAGTGATTTGAAGTTTTAGGAAACAGGAAAAACTGTTTCATCAGAAAAGTTCAGCTGTTGCATGACTTTCAGCCATGACTGGATCAATGGATCACTGAAGGGGGCCCCGGGGCCTGCAGGCCTCTGCTCTTTAGCAGACTTTGTAACGGGGCCACAGACGATAACTTTGATGTATTTACAGCAGGGTTTATCGACGCAGACCGTCCCTGTTAAATAAACTAATAAATAAATAAAGTGAATCACTTTGGGTTTCTGACTGTTGGTCTCACAAAACAACATTTGATGATGTCACACTGGACTCAGTCCATTAATGAAGAGAATTCATAATTAATCTTCAATGAAAGTATCTGTTAGTTTCAGCCTAATAAAGAATAAGACATGATATTTACTACAAAGCAAAGGAGAAGTGGACACGTCTGTAAATAAAAGACAGTCTGAGACTTTGTCAGCCTGAAGGCAGCAAAGAAAGTAAAAGCAGAAGAACAGGTGAGGGTTGGTGTCTATGGAGACATCAGCTGTTAGAGCCTGTTTCTGGTGTTGTAAACATCACTTCCTGTTTACAGCCACCTGGATGAGCTCTCCTGCTGAAACGTTCAGACACATGACGAGTGAAGTGTGAAGTTACAGCACAATCATCACTGTTTACGTCTTTTTTACTTCCAGCTTCTAGTTTCATTCTGTCTCTGAACACAGACTGAAACCTGCTGCAGAGAGAATCCACCACAGGAGATGATTAGTCAGAGTCTTTTTAAAGGTTCAGATCAGAGGCTGATTTAAAAACTTCCTGTTGGTGCGTTCAGGGACACTGTCACTCATTCTGTGTCAACTGAACTCGCCCAAATATAAGATGATGTGTTGTTCTGCAGATATAGTTTGAAAAAGTCGGGGCCAGAACAATAACATGTTGACTACATCAGTTATTGTTTTTGAATGAAGACAGAACCAGAGTCACATAGGCTTCACAGAGAGCGATGCATTATGGGTTGTTTGTAGCTTAATGTTGCCAGGCTAGCGAGTCCGTCCAGTTTAACTTGCAGAATTTCTGTTTGAAATACATTTACGACCAGTGAAACCACCAGAAATGGACCTGAGACAAAATCAGACAGACGAAGAGCGCCTGAAAAACAGCTGATTCAGAGAGTTTCACGCGATCCAGATCCCTTTCCCTGATCCTTCCAGCAACTCTGTCTTTATCGTCTTCAGACTCCACCCACTTTCTCACCTCCACACAGCTGACCAATCACTGAGTGAGGTGGGCGTGGTTGAGAAAGGAGGCCAGACTGACAAATAAGGGAAATATTTATTTGTCATGAATGTTGTTTTTTACAGGGAGGAGGGTCAAGAGGGAGAGGAGGGAGCTGCCGACCCCCAGCCCCCCACCAGAGAGAGAGACAGGTCCCACAGTAAGACCAAGAAGGCCCGCAGGGAGCGTCGCCATGCTGACCGGGGGACAGAGACCACATCAACGGCTCCAACAGTCCGACTGCAGTCACAGACAGGGGCGGAGCCACAGACCAAGGTAAAGACAGGTGTTGCCAACCATAGGAGTCAGAGGTTAGCCAGAACAGGTGGAGTCTTGTAGGGACTGAATTTTAACACTTTATCCTATGTGATACAAACATGTTCTGGATGAAAACCTGGTTTCATGTTACCTCCTCCCAGCAGGTGTTGGAGCCGGTGGCAGGCCCGTCAGAGCCAGGGTCAGAATCTGTGGGCGGCAGTGAGTCCGCAGGTTCTCCCAGGCAGCGGCGCTCCATCATCCGGGACCGCGGACCGCTGTACGACGACCCATCGCTGCCTGAAGGCTGGACTCGCAAACTCAAACAAAGAAAGTCTGGACGTTCAGCGGGGAAGTTTGATGTCTACCTGATCAAGTAAGCCACACCCACCCCCGATGCTGTGTTGGTCCCCCTGTGTTGATGGCATGCAGTAATAGCACAGTTTCAGTGATGTTGTTTGTTTTTGTGTCACTGTTTAGCTCGGAGGGGAAGGCATTTCGTTCCAAGGTGGAACTTATTGCCTACTTCCAGAAGGTCGGCGACACAACCACTGACCCCAACGATTTTGATTTCACTGTCACTGGACGTGGAAGCCCCTCCCGGCGTGAGAAGCGTCCCCCCAAAAAACCGAAGGTGGTGAAACCATCTGGACGAGGCCGTGGGCGACCCAAAGGTACTAGGCGCCTGACACTAACACTGAAGTCATTATATTGACCCCAACAGTCAGCAGAGTTTGTAAGCATCTCGTTTTCTTCAGCTTTTTGTGTATGTATTTATCCTCCGTTGTGTTTGTGTAGGCAGTGGGAAGATGCGGCAAGCTACAGAGGGCGTGGCCATGAAGCGCGTGGTTGAGAAAACTCCGGGCAAACTGCTGGTCAAGATGCCCTTCAGCAAGGCAGAGTCCTCCACTGGCACCACCTCCACTGCCTCAAAGGTATGACTGGTCTGTCATTCAGTCTAAGGATCACAGCAATAAGCTAACCAGCATAAATACCCTTTTTCCAAGCAACTTCCCATAATTCTTCCATCGAAGCAGCAAAACAAAACTGGCCTTTGACACACATAAATATATCAAATGTCAAAAGATGTTAGAATATTGTTAAAATGATCATATCTTTAAGGCATCATCTCATCTATGAATCATCACCATGTTGTGGTGGAGGGGCTTGTGTTTCCCTTTTCCATCACAGCAATCCTTCAGCAACTCTTTGTAGGCCATCAAAAGTAAATTGGTCCCAGGTGAGGTACCTGTTTAAAGACCCTTATGAATCAGCCAAGACAGGTAAGCGCAGCCTCTCCCTACTGAGGGAGACAGTAGCAGAGTTGCTAACCGATACCACATGGTGGTCAGTGAAATCAGATAGTAGCGGGAGGCTGCCAGACAGACCTGGTAAATCCAAACTTACAGTAACACTGAACTGGGAACATCTGGCCAAACAGCCTGTGTGCAGGGTCTTCAGTGTGGAAGGGTGAGGAATTCATGGGACCCTTGTTCAAAGCTTTCCGGTACTTGCTTGAAGTTGCCTATTGTGGTAGCAGCTTAAGAACAAGGTTGTGCACACCCCAGAGGAAGTTCAAGGAAAATGCCTTTAGTGGTTGATTAGTCCAAGGAACTCATGAATCAGCAGAAAGGTAGCAGGGGTACTGTCATCTCTGTGGTCAGAGATATAAAGACCTGTGTGTTGAGACAGTGAGAATGGACTATGAGTCAGAAAAGTTCCAACAATGACTAAGAGAGAGAGTTTGGCCAAACTGGAAACAAACTGCTCACCTTGTCTGGGGACGCCATCAGGTGATGGAAGGAATGTTTTTGGAGACTCCTGAGTCTACGAGTGCTTTGTGTACTTGGAAAGGACCCATGACTTTGTACCTAAGGGTGTCTTGTAACAGGTGCTGTGCACTTTGTCAAGGCTGTGCAATTATATTTGGGATTTTCATGATGAGGATCTCAAAGAACTGCCTAGAGCAGACCCTTACTAACTCAGGTGGATATGTGTGTAGTTTTAAGACCTTTCATAACACAGTGTATTATTATTGTTGAAGATTTTTAAAAGCAGTAACAATGTTGATGCTAATGCTATTTGTTAATGTGGCAATTCCCCTGCAGATGGTGTCTCCTGCCCTGGTGCCCAAGTCCCGTCCCGGGAGGAAAAGGAAATCAGAACAGGAACTTCCGCCCCCGCCACAAACTGCCCCCAAGAAACGGGGCAGGAAACCAGCCTCGACTTCAGCGGCATCATCAGTTGCCACAGCATCCACCTCCTCGGCATCAACCTCTGGTAGCTCAACAGCTGGGAGCTACACTGCCGCTGCCATCTTTGCGGCTGAGGCCAAACGGAGAGCAGCCAAGGAGTCTTCCACCAAACCTGTTGTCCAGGAAACAGCTCTGCCAATTAAAAAACGCAAAACAAGAGAGACTGTGGAGGAGAGGGAGAGTGTTCAGACTCCAGCTGCTACGACAGCGGAGACTGGAAGGAGGGCCACAGCAGAGGGGGAAGAAGCTGTTGGGGAGGGGACCCCAACCTCAGAGCCTCAGGCTACCCCATCTGAGCAGAGTCAATCACAATCACAGAAGCAGCCCACTGCTTTAGAAGAAAGCCAATCACATGGACACAAGACACATAAAGGAAGGAAGCACAAGGAGAAAACGGGAATAACAGCTGGCGATGGAGGAGGCAGAGGAGAGGAAGTGGGTGAAGATGTAGGCGATAAGGGAGTAGAGGAAGGAGGAAGGAGTAGCAGCAGCAGCAGTAGCATTAGTCCATCAAAAAGCCACAAAAGGAAGGACCGGCCACCTCACAAACACCACCATCATCACCACCACCACCATCATCATCATCGCCACCAACAGTCCTCTGCCTCCACATTGGATCAGCCTCCTCCTCCTGTTCCTCCTCCTCCAGCCTCTGGACACCCAGCACCCTCCAGCCAGTCCAGGCCTGAAGTTGAGTCCCAGACTGTACCTCTGATCACCACCCAACAAACGCTGCACACCCAGCAAGCTCCTTCCAGATCACAGTCCAAGTCTGTGCCTCAGTCCCTGCCTGAACCTCGGCATCCTCCTCCTCAACCACGCCATCAAGGTCAACCCCGTCCCCAACACCATCCACAGATCCAATCTCCCAGTCAGCCCCAAGCCGCACCTCGATATCCAGCACCCCAGTCTTCTCCAACCAGGCATGTCCTGCCCCAGCCACGACCCCAGCAACCCCCGTCCCAAACCCACGGTCAGGCCCAGGCGTCCCCCCAAAAAGCCCAGACACAGCCTGTCCAGTCCCAAGGCCAGCACGAAACCCAGCTTCAGGCTCAGCATGCTCCACCTCAGCCACACCCTCCTCAGTCCCCATCCATTCTGCATGTTCATCCTCCCCAAACAAGGCATCCGCATCCACAAACCCAGTCCTCCGCAGCACTCCAACCTCAAACCCTGCCCAGGCACCCATCTCAACCTCAAAGCCAGTTCAAACAGCAATCTCAATCCCAGCCCCGGCAGTCACTGCAGCCTCAACTCCAACCCCAGGCCAGGACCCCAACCCAACTTCAGACTCAATCCCAGCCCAGAACCCCTGCCCAAATGCAGCCTCAAACCCAGCCCAGATCTCCAACCCAAACTCAGCCTCAACTGCAGTCCAGGACCTCAGCCCAAAGTCAGCCCCAACAGCAGTCCAGGACCCCAGCCCAAAGTCAGCCTCAACAGCAGTCCAGGACCTCAGCCCAAAGTCAGCCTCAACAGCAGTCCAGGACCCCAGCCCAATCTCAACCTCACTTGCAACCCAGGCATCAAGCGCAGCCCCACCTACAGATGAGACACCCTTCACAACACCAACTCCAGTCTCCGTACAGACCACAACCCAGACAGTCTCTCTCCCAGCCTAGGCCAGCCCAGTCCCAAGCACAACCACACTTTCAGCGGATTCAAACACAGCTGTGCCCTCAGCCCCACCCTCAGCTCAACAGGCCCCATGTGCAGCACCTCTCATCCCACCGGTCATCTCCCAGCCTAACCAGGACCAATCTGGTCCCTGCTCAGCAGAACCAGAGTGAACAGCCCCAAGATTTGAGCACGACGCGGCCTGGCCGAGGCAGCCTGCCACCGAGCCGAGATGTCAGTGTGGAAGATGTCAGGGTGGAGGGGAGAGGGGAGTCAGCCGTGACATCGGAAAGCAGAGAGGTTTTAGGAGGAGAAAGAGGATCAAACAGCACCTCCAGGCCTCCCAGCTCCATGCCTACTGGACCTCCTGGAGTAGCCGGGGCCAGTGTCGGCCTTGTCCCTGGGGCAGACGGTAGGGCCAGGCTCCGGGCAGAGCCAGAGGCAGCAGGTGAGGGCAGGGAGCTCAGAGACATCGTCCCCCAGTCCGCCGTCCCGTGCCCCAGCCGAGAGGAAACCGTAGAGTCACGGACTGCCGTCAGCGAAAGAGTCAGCTGATTGGTTGGGCCAGTAAACAGGCTGACTGATCGGTAGACTGACGGACTGAGTCAGCACCAGGTGGAAGACGAGTGTAACTGGGCTGTTCATGGAGGTTTAATGTTTTTACACTGTTTTCAGATAGAAGGATAGCGTCACACAGAGCTGGTAGGACTGTTGCAGCTTCTGCTCCGTCTGATTCTGTCTGGAGACTCTGTAAAGTTCTGGATTAGAGAACTGACCCGGACAGCTGGAGAGGAGAACGGATGGTGTCTTTTTCTAGGAAAAACAAACGAAAAGGAAAAACCGATAAAAAAAGTGTGTGTGTATATATAATCAAAAGGCAGCTGTTGTGTCCCGCTAGTCTCCGTGGGGAGGGGGGGAGTAGTTTGGAACTAAAAACCGACGCTTAACAACACATTACTCTGAACAAAACGTTGCTTCCGGAATATAACCTGTTTTTTTTTTTTCAAATTTTTTTATTTTGATAGTTTATTGTTTTGTCTCTGTTATACAGCTTTAAACTCTGATATTATTGACTGACGGTCCCTTACTCATCGCCTTGCTGCTGACTGACAGTCCCTTATTTAAAGTCCTGCTCTTAACTGACAGTCTCTCACTAAAAGTCCTCCTATTGACTGACAGTCCCTCACTGAAACTAGTCCTTGACTGAAAGCCTCAGAGGTGATGTGGGGCGGCGGTTTGCACCTTAAACTGGTTTCTTGAAAATCTCACAATTGTTTTCCTCCTCATTTTCCATTAAACCTACAACAAACAAAGGGGGGAGGGGGGGTCAGTAATGTTTTCCATCCACTTCCAGACTGCCCCCAGGTACAGGTAGCCAATCTGTTTGTTTCAAATCCATGACTCTACATAGACCACATTCTGAATGGAGTCTTTGAAACCCATTTAATTATCGTTTGAAATATTTGATGAACTTGAGGAGTTCTCGATTCGTCCTGTCAGACACTGAAACCTCAACAACAGACGAGTCAGTTGTTTGATAAGAAAACCTCCAGCACTCCTCGTTTGTCTTTCAAGTATTTCAAGCGACGTGTTCTTCCAGTTTAGAGATTCTTCCATACTGGTCTTCATTGATTCTGTTGGTATTCTGTTTGGTAGTCTTTTTGTTTCCAAAGGAAGCACTTTTAATATCAAACCAAACCCACTTTTACAGTAGCTTTATTTTAGTTTTTAGTCTTAATGAAAGAGTGGGAGATGGACTCACTGTTTATTGTTTCTTCGTGTTGAATGTCTGGAACAGTTTGCACTCCTCCAGTTTGTACAATCAACCGCCTGCATGTCGCTCAGAGACCCTGCAGGCATTCAGCTGGAGACACGTACGCAGGGGTTGACCTCGTCGAGGTTTTACTGTCCATCGTGTTGGTGTTCTGCAGAAGTAAAACCTCGAACGAGGTCTGGTTCAGGTTCATACGGAGTCAGATGGGCTGGAGACGGCAACGCAAAACTATTAATTGAGCAGAAAACTAACTTTGAGTCTGTAAGTCCAGATTTGAGAGCGTGAAGGAGAGATTCACGAGCGCAGAACAAGTCAAGTGCGGCCGATATTCAAAGCTGGAGTTAGTGAGCGCAGGACTCGTGTTCTTAACTGCTCTCACTTTCAAACACACTTTCAGTAGCTGGCAAACACAATAATACAGAGCAGGTGCCATTGGAATAAAAAACTAGTGTGAAGAAAAGCAACATGGCCACAGTTACAGGTACTGGCAGGATCAGGAAGTCCTCATGAAAGGTTTCATCTGTTTCATCTTCGAATGGAGCAGAGAAACGCGGTTCTCGTGCTCCTGGCTGCTCGGCGCAGGACAGGGATGTTAGCTCGCAGTGGATTGGTGAACATGTGAATATGTTTCTGCCTGGTCAGTGACATGAGGTCAGTTTGTTACTGTTCAGCTCTGCAAAGCCACAAACACACGTCTTTAGTCTTTTAGTAGCAGTACCAAGAGTGACCACTGACGACGCACCACTTCTGTTAACTCATCCACGAGTGGAAGCCAGAGTGGATCATCTCAGGGTGTTTCCAGTCCTGTAGGTGGTTTGTTCTGGTCTGAACCTGTGGATGAGTTGGTGAACATGTTCAGTGTGTCTTCACACAGTGAATGAGTCAGTATCAGTAAAACCAGTGCGCGCTCACTTCTCAGTCACACGAACAAAGTCCTGAAGAAGCTCCCACCGGCCTCAGGTCACTGGTATCCTAGGAATATACACCTGAGTTTGATTTAAATCTGCTGCTGACCGTACTTCCTGATACTGCCCCCACTGGCCATGTGTTGAACTGCATTTTGTGACATTTATTGTTCATTTATGAGGATGTTCAAAACCAATACTGGACCACGTTCACACCACAAGCTCCAGAATTGATTTGGGGCTGGACTGAGGCTACGTCCTCTTAAGTGCTGGAGTACGACTGCTGAGTTCAGCCCAAGCAAACGGTACCAACCAGACTGAGCAGGTCTGAATGTTCCCTTCAGCCCGAGAGACTCGGCTGGATTCTGGGGCACAACATGAGATGATTTTGCTTCCACACATTTAAACAGTCTGTTTGGTTCACTTCTTCTTCTGCTGCTTCTAGTTCAAAACTAGCTCAGATGATTCAAAGGCCCCTCCTAGTGGCAAAAACCATGTAGCACACCCACAAACATCAGGGCTTAAACAAAGAAACTGAACCTTAGTCAGAAAAACGTGGCAGAAACATTTCGACAGAAACGCTGCAGATATTTAGACAATGAAACTGCAAATGAAAGTAAATTACACTAAAACAGCTGGAGCAACAGGAAACAGTCTCTGTGGTTATGGAATTCATCCAGAATCTGTTAGTGAAATGCATGTTGGGAGTCGTAGTTGACTTCTCTCAGTTTTTCTGTAGCTCTGACATGGATTTCCTTGTGACGTTCGTGTGTGAGGAATGTGAGGAAAGCCGGCCTTAGCTCCTCGGCTCAGGCGTGTTCTGCGTGTCTGACTCTCTCTCGGATCTGAACTTACAGCTTCTGTTTGAATGTTAACGCTCAGTCGTTCTGACATCAGTAAACTTTACTCTGCACCTTAGTCTCTGATTTCTCTGTGGGGGGGGGGGCTCCAGCACTTTAGCAATGACATTGGAAAATTGAGCTTTTCACCCACAACCAGAAAAAAGTGAATGTCTTCATCCTGGATAAAATAAATGTGCCTCGTTCTTTAAAGTTCTCGTCCAGTCACCTTTTTGCATCATGATGACCTCATACAGGTGACACTGTTTGTATCCACCTGAGCCTCCTCCCCCCTGCGTACGCGGCGCTCTGCCTGCTGCCCAGTCTGCTCAGAGCAGTGAACCTGTTAGCATGCAGTCTCTCACGCAGCTGCAGAAATCAAACGTCCCTCTGTGAACGGACTCACTCCACAGGACTCGACCCGGCACAAACTACAGTAACCAGCCACCATATTGCATGTTCCAGAGTTTAGTGCCTATAATATTGTGCGTCTTGCCAGAAGCCACCATGTCAGCCAAGCCATGTTGTGTTTCTAGACTTAGTAGTGATGTGTGTGGTGACTTCATAGTTGCTAATATTGAGGATGAATATTCTGCTTTTACTCTGGTTGGAATTCAGTGGAAACTCCAATACACTGTCGCTGTAGACAAAACTAGTTTTTACCTGTTTTCTTATTTTTCTTTCTAACTAAAAGCGTTTGTTGTCCCCTGATCTGTGGTCTGACTGTTTGACTGGAGCTCCGCTCTCACACACACACACACACACACACACCGGCCTCCATCACAGGCTGAACTGAACTGCCTCTCTGGGACACGGGGCCCCGTCGGCCCCCACGACACGTGTCCGTCATTATTTCTCCAGAACCCAATCAGGACCTGAGATAATTCGCTGATTAACTGATTAGATGATTGACAGAAGTTTGATAAATGAAAAATCAAACCAAAACTTTACTGGTGAATATTTTCTCAGTGACAGTTTATTTGAATTAAATTTCACTGATCAATCGATCGATTATTGAAGGAAATAACTTTCCGGTTCTCCTGTGATGATATGACCTCACTGAGGCTTCTCTGTTCATTCTAACACACAACACATGAGCAACAAACATTTCAGGTCTTAGAGTTTGTCCCTCCACAAGACAAGGACCACAAGAGGGGCCCGGGGCCCGTGGGCTGGTTGATGATGCAGCTCTGCTGGGACAAACTCCTCTTCCTCAGCTGGAGAGTAATCTGCTGCCTGAGCTTTAGTCCAAATTAAACTATACTGAGTAATTGCCCCCAGACCCCAAAGCCCTCAGGCTGCAGGGTCACTGCAGGTCAGTTGGCTCCACTCTGTGGATCCAGACTGAAGGACGACAGGGAAACTGCTGCCCCCTGCAGGAAGAAATAACAACAGCCACACTGATTTATCAAATATAAAGAAACAGGAAGAAATAACAGGAAACTAAAGTCTGCTGATGGTGAACGAGGAACCACATCATAAAGAGAACTTAGTTCCACACTGAGGAGAACACACACACACGCTCAGTCAGATTCTTCTGGTTTGTTCCCAGTTGATAAACGACTAAAGAAGAGAAAGTGGCTTCACCTCCTGAAGCTGCTGTGTTCTTAATGAAGCAGCTTCAGCTCACGTGTTCTTCCTGTTGTTGTTGTTGTTGTTGTTGTAGACATCAGACTGTCTCTGTGGTGGATCACAGAGGATCCACTCTGAACCAGTTTCATCCAGGTGCAGCCTCTCGGCCTGCGGTCGGCTGACGGAGCTGAGGCCTGCGTCTCAGAGTCTCTGAGCCATCACTGGTCCCTGATCAGAACAACACAAGTGACAAACAGCAGCAGTTTGAAAAACCCTGTCCCTCAAATACAGAGGACGAGACTCCAGCGCCCCCCAGAGGAACCCGCAGGACTGACGACTGACTTCAGATCCCACAATGCACTGCGGCCCCCTGACGTAGTGTCGACATGTCAGTTTGAACACACACGCACGAAAAATGAAGATGTAGTGAAACGCGTTCACGTGTCATTCTGACCCGCAACGTGCAGGCATAAACAAAGAAACGTGACCCGTCGTGACCCCTCGGTGACCTCTGACAGGCTAAAACTCCGGTTCTGTGACTGGCTGAGCAGATTGACCTGCAGACAGGAGAAGATGGCAGCGCGTGCAGCCTCCATGCTGCTGCTGCTGCAGAGCGTGTCGGTGATGCTCGGGCTCCGCGCCGGTTACGGACTGTCCTCCTCCGGCTCCGGTCCGGACTCAGAGCGCGGCAGGATGGAGCTGAGGCGCGTGCAGAGCCTCGTCTCTCAGCCCAGGTACGGAGAGTGCTGGGCGCGAGCTTTGGAGCACCTGGACACGCGCTGCAAGGACATGACGTCAGAGAGCCAGAGCCAGATAGCGCTGAGATTCACCCACTGTCACCTGAGCAGGTAAAAGACAGACGGATGTTTGTACAGCAGCTCAGGTGTGAACAGCAGGTAACCGAGCCGCGTCAGACCGCGTCTGTTTAACACGAGCCCCCCCGCATCATACTTACTCCTCGTGAGACACCTGTTGGTTTTCCTGTGGTGAGATGGTTCCAACAGAAACGTCTGAAGAATGAGTGTCAGATGAGATTCACAGACTTGCTGCAGGGACGAGGGTCTGTGCAGGTGGCATGGAGCAGGGCTCAGGTGTTTCAGGAGAGAGTTCACAGCGTCCAGGTATTTATCCTGTTTCCACGTATGGAGACAGACACTGAGACAGAGACGGACACTGAGACCATAGTGTGACGGCGTCTGAGGATTTTATGAATCCTTTTCTCTAAGATTAGAGGAAACAGAGAAATAAACTGAACTAAATTATAAGTCAGATGAGAATGAACATCAAACTGTCTGACTGAGCTCACCTGTCTCTCTCTCTGTCAGCTCAGGTAGGGATTTCCCATCATGCCCTGAGGGCTCAGAAGTCAGCAGGTGTACAGGTGGGATGGATGCTGTGGCCTTCAGCACTTACACAGAGTTCTTCACCCACACTCACTCCATCTGTCAGTTCCTGCAGTCTGAAGCGTGGCAGAGCCGAGCTGAAAACACAATGCACAGGTGAGCTACGCACAGGTGAGCTACACACAGGTGAGCTACGCACAGGTGAGCTACACACAGGTAAGACCGTGTGTGTGTGTCTCAGGTTAACAGAGAGCTCAGCAGGTGTAGCAGAGCAGCTTCAGTCCACCAGGCAGATGGCTGAGGAGCTTATGGAGGCCCAGAGTAGCGCCTTGCAGGCGCAGCAGGAGCTGCTGAACAATGGGGAGGAGCTGAGACTCACCCTGAAAGACTCCACACAGGGTAAACAAACACACACGCCTTTAAAGCCTCGGGGTCAAAGGTTAAAAAATGCACATAGCCTCAGACATTTATGAACAGCCTGAAAGACCCTGTCTCACCACCTGTCTCTCTCTCCGCCCATCTGTCTGTCTCTCAGGCCTGCGGGCGGTGTTCTCAGAGCTCAGCAGTGTCTCCAGGGAGCAGCAGGTGGCGCTGTCTGAGCTCTTTAACAGAGTTTCCTTCCTGCAGAGCTTCCTGCTGATGGAGGCTCACAGTCTGAGCTCCTGCTGCTACAACGCTGCCGCTCTCTGCACCTCCTTCCTCCTCACCTCCACCCAGCGCTCCTCCAGAGCCAGGTAACTAAAACCTCCACCTCCACATGGAGCTGTCAGAGCTGCTTAATTATTCACTGTAACTAATGAATGAGGCTGTGTGTGTGTGTGTGTGTGTGCTGACAGGTTGGTGCTGTTGGGTTTGGTGTGTTTGAATTTCTACCTGGAGAGGAAGATCTACCAGTTTGTGATGAGCTCTGATCATCCTGAGCACAGACACATGGTCAGTATCAGCTGCCGCTCAGAACCTGACATGTTCACGTAACACGCTAACGTTACACCTGATGCACGCCTCACGTGTTGACGTATGTTGACCTGTTATTTGTCCTCTGTCTTCAGGAGCTGGTCAGCGTGTACGTGAGTGTGCTGCGGCGCTTCATGGTTTGTGTCGGAGTGTGTGTCCTGCTGTGTGTGTGTGTTCGCTACAGAGACCCCGTGCAGCAGAGTCTGCAGGTGCTGCAGCAGCTCAGAGAGACGCAGCGCAGCCTGCAGGAGGCGCTGCAGCGCGCAGGTGAGCCCAGTCTGCACAAAGAAGCTCAGTGAACCTGCTGAAACACTTTGTCAGTCAGTTTGATCACAGCAGCATCTGGTGGACGTCAGAGGAACTGCGGCTGTGACGCAGCTGATTGGTTCCTTCTGTCTGCAGAGTGTTTAGAGGAGAGACAGAAGAAGAAGATGGAGGAGAATCAGCTTCATGTGCAGGTGAGAACACTCAGAGATCTGAGACCTGTACTACGAAGTCCAGCACACCAGAATGTGTCTTCGCTGTCTGTCTTCACTGAGTCTAACACAGACCGTCCTGCATCACCTGGACCATGAAGCAGGTTCTCACCTGCTTCAGTTCTCTCTGGGTTTACCTGCTCTGAGCTCGGTCATGTGACAGAGGCTGAGTGAGGAAAACTGTCCACTCACCTACAGACAGACCTGACGCTCTCCATTACTCAGCACTTTACTGGAAACTCTTTTGTCCCTGTCAGGATCCTGTAGGAACGATGACTCAGTGTTTCCAGTGATCTGATTGGTCAGTAGTTTGGGCTGTGCAGCATTAGTTACCACGGAGATGTGACCCAGAGTTAAACCTGAAGTGATCTGGGTAACAGCAGATCCTGCTTCGTAGTACAGGACAGTGTCTCTCAGTCTGACCAACTTCGTTTTCCAGAGATCAGAGAGCAGAGGAAGAGAGGAGACGCCGAGGAGGACGCAGGACGAAGAAAGAAGAGAAGAAGAAGAAGAAAAGGACACGGACAGCTCAGACCTGTCTCACCTCTCACGCACTGGTCAGTGCCTGTCTCTGTCTCAGCAGTCAGCTGTAGTTTGATCAGTGTTGGGTTGGCGGTCAGGCTGAGGGACTAAAGGAACAGCAGGTTTGCACCATGAATGAATGAATCTGAACTGAGATGCAGCACAGTCATGGTTTCACGCAGCTGCAGCGCGTTGAGAATCGCAGCAGGTGCTTACTTCACTGATCAATATGGCAGCAATAGGTCAAGCTGATTTTAGGAGCGCCTCCTGCTGGACCGCAGGTGAAGTACTTCAGACTCTCAGATCATAGACTGAATATTTTTCCTGTTGTTGATGTTCAGACAAACAGCTGGAGCCTTCTGTCCACATACTTTTGGCCATGTAGTGTATTATTCTCACTGTGTGTGTGTGTGGTGCAGGTTGGAGTACTGACAGTGTTCTCAGCCCAGCAGCTGACACCACTCCGCTGCTATACATTACCCATCATGCCTCAGTGGGTCCAGGCAGACGTCCTCTTCGCTCCTCGTCCTCCCCCTCGTCCTCCCCTCTGGTCTACAGCGTCCTGGTGGAGGACAGACAGGTAGATGTGATCCTTTTTCAGCTTTAACCACTGAAAGATATTTACACTGATCGATCACCTGTCAGTCACCTGATCGATCACCTGTCAGTCAAAGATCCTCTGCCCATGTTGGTTCCTCCACAGTCTCAGCTCATCTATTTAACTTTAAATTTAAACACATTATTTTAAGAACAGCTGGACACCAGATGTGTCCTGCCACATCCACATCGCACTGAGTCAGTCTCAGACTGGGCCCTGATTGGCTCCACAGTAGAAATGATGTCATAACTCCTGATTTAAGGTGAGAACAGCTGATTCAGGTCTGAGCTGCAGGACCGGGAGTCTGAAGACGCAGTGATGCTGAGACACTGGGCGTGTCCAGCAGCGGACATATTTACACTGATCGATCACCTGCAGGGGGCGGGCCCTGCGACTGCGGCTCGTCATTTTAAAGAGGAAAGGTTTCTGTCGATGATTTTCATCCAGAGAAGAAGAGTTTCTGATCACAGGTGTCACCAAACCTGCCAGGACTGAAATTTGAAGGATTAGAACTGAACTGTGCAGGTTTTACCTGTGTGACCTCTGACCTCTGCTCTTTTCAGCCGCGTTACAGCCTGAGGAGCCGACGAGCTGAGACCCGCTGATTCACGCCGCCGTCGCCCTGATGCAGTCGCAGCCTTCATGTTTTAAACTCGTCCCTTCGTGTCAATAAAGCAGTTTTAAACAGAGACGTGTTTGTGACATGAGAAACTGTTGCACACAAATCAAACACACCCCCAGGGGACTGAACAGTCAGTGACACTTAAACCCCACCCCTCTGTGGAGGACAAAAATCACTGCTCCCTCATGAGGCTGAGAAACAAACGCACCCTGCCATCATCCAGCAGGGGAGGAGATCAAACTACAGGCTGACCTCTGACCTCTGACCTCTCTCTCTCTCACACACACACACGCACTGTCTGAATGAAGCTCCAGTCCTCCACAGTCCGCCCTGAGTCTGGTTCTTCTTGCTGCTCTCTGCAGAGTCAGCGAGCAGGAAGGCCGTGAACGCCTCACTGAGCGGTTACCTGGGTCCGACCCCTGATAGCCCTGATCCTGGAGGTCTGACTGAACCCAGACTCTCCGGTCAGTGCAGTACGAGGGGAATCGTTCCACCAACATTTCACCTTAACCCGACTTTGAGTGACGAGGCGAGGTTTAAAGATGCTGAGTCGCTGTGAAACGTGGCGGCTGCTGGAGCCCTCTGCTGGCTCACAGGTGCTCTGCTGGATCTGCAGCAGAGCTCAGACTCTGTCAGAGGACAGGAAAAAAACCCTGCTGGAATTTTTCTTCACAGTTTTGCTTCAAATTTCAGCCTCAGAAAAAAAAAAGAAAGACGGAGAGAAAATGAGAAACAGACCAGAGGGGGGAGGGGAGGGGGAGGGAGGGGGAGGGAGGGGGACGGGGAGGGGCGGGGGGTCGGGAGCTGGTCTGGGATCAGATGTCTGGACGCAGGAGGAGGAGTTGTGGTGTCGGTCTGCAGCTCAGATCAGATTTTCACACAAAAGACTGAGACTGCCGAGAGAGAGACAACCAACCGTCTGTCTGTCCCTCCCTGTCTGCCTGTCTCTGCCTGTCTGTCTGTCCCTGCCTGTCTGTCTGTCTCTGTCTGGACAAACTGACGCTGGAATGAGAGGAAGAGTCTGCGGTGAAGCAGCGGCAGGAGGAGAAATCAGGGAAAGTGTGAAGTTGGAGGAAAAGTGAAGCCTCTGCTGTTGGAAGCTGAGTTTGCAGATTGTGGATCAGAGCTGAGTCCACGAGCCGCATCGACTCTGGATCGTGTTTCCTCTGGGAAACGTTAGTTTGCAGTTTCCTTTGTGTCCACGCTGGAAACGGGAACCAGCTGAGCAGCAGCAGCAGGTCTGGAGATGGTTTTTATTGCTGAATCACATTAACTGGTTCCTGACGGGTTCTGTGGATCCTTTAAGGTCAGCGAAGTCCGAGGAGACGGACATGGAGAGGAGAAGACTCGTACAGTTCGGTCTCCCTAAAGAATGAAGACGAGGAAAAGAGGAAAAGATGGGAGAGAGGGAGGGAGGATGAAGGAGGGGAGACACTTCTGCTCCGGCCTGACGTCCACATGGACTCCAGCAGCGACGAGGCCTCCTCAGACCTGCAGAGATGCTTCTAACGAGCGGTGGAGTGTGGCAGCTCCTGACGCTGGCTCCGCCCACTGACTCACACTTCAGTCCTTCAGATTAAGAGTCTGGTTTTGAAACACGTGGAAACATGAACACAAACTGAAACAGGCAGAAAACAAACTCTCAGTCAAACCTCTGCATCAGCTGCTCCAGCCTGACCTCAGACCTGCGTACAGGTGTGGACTGACGTACCTGTACAGGTGTCGGCATGCAGCTGAACCGACCTCGTGGCGGCCTGCTGGGGTGTGGCCTGCCTCCTCCTCCTCCTGCCACCTCCTTTTCCAGTCAGTTCAGAACCATGAGGTTTTCCTACCACCTGAGCTCCACACCCCCGCCGCCACACAGCAGCAGCTCCACCTGCAGGACAGGTGAGTCCACTCTCCTGTGCAGCTTCGGTCCTCATGAACACATGACAACACAGACACAACCAAACACCTTTACTGCTGACTTAGTCTGACCGTGGACTAAACCTGCTCAGTGCAGTTAAATGAGGACGAGGACATTCAGTGAGACGTCCACATCTCATTTTGAGACCGTGACAGAACAGAGACAAACGAGTCTGGTTCAGGTTCAGATTTAATGCGTGAGACTGAAGCTCAGAGACACAGCTCATTACATTAGTCTCAGTCTAATTAGATCTGAAGCTCGCTCGCTCTCTCTCTGCTGACACTGAGGTCAGACAGGTCACATGATGTCTCCATGTTTAGCATCAACGGGTGAGAGAAAGCTGTGTGTGTGTGTGTCATGTGATGCTGTATCAGAATAATCCAGTGATGTGAAAAATATCTTGTTCTCTGTGTGTGTGTGTGTGTGTGTGTGTGTGCGTGCGCGCGATGTAAATCTGCTCAGCTCACAACGGCTGCGCTGGAGTAGAAAACAAACACACCTTTATCAATGCAAAGCTATACAGTGCTGTACTGGTGTGTGTACTGGTGTGTGTACTGGTGTGTGTACTGGTGTGTGTACTGGTGTGTACTGGTGTGTGTACTGGTGTGTGTACTGGTGTGTGTACTGGTGTGTTCTGGTCTGTGTACTGGTGTGTGTACTGGTGTCTGTTCTGGTGTGTACTGGTGTGTGTACTGGTGTGTGTTCTGGTGTGTACTGGTGTGTGTACTGGTGTGTGTACTGGTGTGTACTGGTGTGTGTGGTGGTGTGTACTGGTGTGTACTGGTGTGTACTGGTGTGTGTACTGGTGTGTGTACTGGTGTGTGTACTGGTGTGTACTGGTGTGTGTACTGGTGTGTGTACTGGTGTGTACTGGTGTGTGTACTGGTGTGTGTACTGGTGTGTACTGGTCATTTCATAAAAGGTTTGAAAGGAAAGAACAGCACAGAGATGATGCAGTGAGCTTCTTCCACCTGACAAATTTCAAACACTGAGGTTCACTCACTCACTCACTCATTCACACACACACTCACTCGTTCACTCACTCACACACTCACTTGTTCACACACACACTCACTCACTCGTTCACACACTCACTCACTCACTCGTTCACTCACACACTCACTCAGTCACAGGGCCTACAAACAGCCCCCCCTGGGCCTCCTTGTCCTCCTCGGCCTGCTCAGCGCTTCCTGTTTCAGGTGATGTTGTGTTAGTCTTCAGAGTCCAGCTCCCCCAGGACGTGTCTCGGTTGGACACAGTTCTTGGAGGACATTCACAGACATTCACTGTGTCATTAGCTGGAGGTGGATGAGGTTTCAGCAGCTGGTATTAAACCATGTCAGGGTCAGATATGATGACACGTGTGACACATATCACATGTGATGTCACATGATCTTTTAACATGTGAGACATTGCTGTATGACACACGTGTGGTAAACCGTCCATTGTCCTGCAGCAGCTTCGCTGTGGTTGGTTCAGATGTCCCCCCTCGTCCTGTCAGCAGGACATGTAGAGACAGACACAGCCCGAGAGCTGAGGGTTAAAAATAGACGAGAGATTCAGAACAGGAAAGATAAACCTGTGTGTGTGTGTGTGTGTGTGTGTGTGTGTGTGTGTGTGTGTGTGTGTGTGTGTGTGTGTGTGTGTGTGTGTGTGTGTGTGTGTGTGTGTCTGTATGTATGTACACCATATTTTTATGAATGAAAAATGTATGAACTGGTCAAACTGGTCCTCACAATGTGTAGCCACTCACACTCACACACACACACACAAACAGACACACACACACACACACACACACACACACACACACACACACACACACACACACACACACACACAAACAGACACACACACACAAACACGCACACACACACACACACAAACAGACACACACACACACACACACACACACACACACACACACACACACACACACACACACAAACAGACACACACACACACACACACACACACACACACACACAAACAGACACACACACACACACACACACACACACACACACAAACAGACACACACACACACACACACACACACACACTGCACACACACACACACTCTCTCTCTCTCTCTATGTCCTGGGGGATGGATGAGCGAGCTTTTCTCTCTTTAGGTCACTGGGTCGCTCACTGTTGCTCTGGGGGGAAGGGATCTGTGTGTGTGTGTGTGCGTGTGCGTGTGTGTGTGTGAGGTCAGAGGTCAGCCTGTAGTTTTCCTCCCCTGCCAGATGATGAGCCAGATGGTGCACTTGTTTTTCCTTTGCTCAGATGTGTTAAAGTGTTCAGGTGTGTTTGTTTCAGGAGTGCAGAGGGGTGGAGTTTACGTGTCTCAGCACTGACAGTTCTGTAACCCAGGGGTGTGTTTGTTTTACATAACTCTGACTGGTATTGGTGTGTTTGATTCAAGATTAGTGACACCAATCCATGGTGTCTCCTGACAGTCTGAGCTCATGGTTAGCTAATGGACAGGCGGCAGCCTGGACGTGGACCCACTCAGTAAAACCAGCTGTCCCACTCTGTAAGGATTGGACTCCAGGACTTCCTGTGCTGTGATTGGTCTACACAAATCATTTTTACATTCTTTGGATGAGGTGGGAAAGTTTATTCCATAAAAAACTTTTCCTTTGTGCTGAAGTGTTGTGGCTCTTGATAGAAGGTGTGTCATTGGATGAGGGGCGCTTGTTTTACACCTGTGTTCCGTGTGTGTGTGTTCACGTTCATCAGTCTGATGGAGATTTAAACCTGATCCGGATCCTCCTGGACTCCCTGCGGGCAGGGACCACAGGGACAAACCTCACAGTCCTGCAGGAAGCTGAGTCATGGAATCTGAAATCCAACCTACAACAGATTCCACCATGTCGTCATTTATTTAACAAAAATCAAACCAAAATGCAGAATCAGTGTGTGAGAAATCAGCTGAAATGATCGGATCAGACTCTCACATCGTAGACGAACCTTCACTCTTCTTTGAGGTTTGAGGCCGCTCGTTCGTGCACAGCTCTCTTAAGGTCCTGCAACATTTCAGTTGGGTTGAGGTCTGGACTCGTTACAGCACCCTGACTCCGTGACTGGAAGGTGCTCCACGGGTGGTACGTGGTGTCTCATCTGTTTCATCTCCACTGTGGTCTGTCTGTAGTTTGTTCAGATGCAGCTTTGTGAACCTAAGCCGTGCTGCCTTTCTCCTGGAACTTTCCAAACAAGCCGTACCTGTGCGGTCGTCTTCTAACTGTCCTGTCGTGAACGTTCACATGTGACAGGCTGCCTGAGGCCTGTAGACTCCCAGAAGTAGCTCTGGGTTTTCTGCAGTTTCTGATCTTGTGGTGAATTTGCTGCGACGTCCTGGGAGGGTTAGCAACTGTCTGAACGTTTTCCGGCACCATGTTTCCTCCTCAGCAGTGTGCTAACACACCGCTGAATAACCCAGAGCAGCAAAGTGCCACAACTTCTAGCTTTATAGACGTGGTCTCACTCGTTAATGATCAATTAACCAATCACGTTTGATCAGCAACACCTGGCTGCGAATTGCCTTCTGAATTCCTATGGAAGCAGTAAGTGTGTCCATCTCACTGATGCTGTGTTTTGGCTTTGTTGAAATGTTGTGGTGTGTAGTTGGTCGTCCGAATTTTAATACCTGGTAAATAAGCAGGTGATTTTTGACACTTTATTTTTTGTGACATCAGAGTGACGGAGACGTGTGGATCACTTGTATCTGAGGGCAGATGGGATTTTTATGCCTCTGTGGTGGCGAGAGCTGAAGCTGGAGGCATTATGTGCTCGGGTCCTTCCGTCCATCCGTCTGTCCGTCCGTCCGTCCATCTTTCTGTCTGTCCATCCATCCGTCCTGGATTCTTCTACACACGATATCTCTAGAACGCTTTGAGGTCTCTCTGTCAAACTTTGCACAAATGTTGACTGTGACTTAAGACGGATCTGAAAGGAGTTTGGAGGTCAAAGGTCAAAGTCACTATGACCGTGTTTTGTTTGGCAACGCGATATCTTAAGAACCCTTTGAGGGATGGTCTTCAAACTTTGCACAAATGTTGACTGTGAGTCAAGGATGAACTGATTAGATGGAGGTGGAGGTCAGAGGTCAAAGGTCAAAGTGGCTGTGACCTTAATCCAAATGTTGTGCTTCAGAATGTGTTATGGCTCGCTCCGCTCTTGAATGCCAGCTTTTTCTTCTTCTTGGCTCTTTCTGCAGCACACAGACTCCGTGCACTGCTAAAATACAACAGACAGGCACTGCTGAGTATCACCAACTCACACAGCTCCGACCGTGAGTGAGCGAGCTGACCCCAGGAGAGCGCGTCAGAAACGTAGAGGCGAGGCAAGAGGGGAGGGCTCCGTGATAGGCTAACAGCTTGTGCTAGCCGATCACCGCTGCCCAGCCTCTCGCTAGCTAACGTGCGGTCCCTGGAAAACAACAACAACGAGCTAAGAGCCAGGATCACAACACAACGGGAAATAAGAGAGCGCTGTGCTCCGGCTTTCAGACAAAGTCCCAGAACCAGCTGTTCAGCTACAGACTCACTCCGTACACCGAGGAGACCGGACTGCAGCCTCCGGTCAGGCCCGAGGCGGAGGTGTGTGCGTGTTCTTTGCTCTCCAGATGTGGAGTTTTCACTGCCACTCCCAACTCCACGGCAACGTCAGCGCGTTACACACGGCTCATCCTGACGCTGTTTTTATCGCCGCTGGCGACTTTAACTCGGTCACTGAGGTGGACCAATAATCAGCAGTGACCTCTGACTGTGCCGCCATGAGCCGTCAGACGCTCGCCTGAAACTACAGACATCCCTGCAGGAAACTTCCTGGACACGATAAATAAAGTGTTACCCAGGAAACAGAAGTCTATCAATAACAGATCAATAGCAGATCAATAACAGATCAGTTTCTATGAGATGATACACAGGCTTCACATCCGTGTGTGTATGAGCTGTATCTATGTGACTGTATGAAGCCATGTGATCAGATGTCTGATCAGACCCCCCCCCCCCCCTTTGTTGTCATGGAAACCAGAATGGCGGAGAGAGAGAGGATACACAGCTCTCCCTCTCTCTCTCTCTCTCTCTCCCTCCCTCCCTCCCTCTCTCTCTGCTGCCGCCCCCCGCTCTCACACCGGGCAGCCCACTGAACCAAACCGAGCGGATCTAACCTACTTATCCCTCCTGAAGCAGCATCCTGTCGGTCAGCAGTCGTACCGTCGGTCTGTCGGTGCGTCTGTGGGTTCGAACCGTTCCGCCTCGGTCCGGTCCGTGCCTGTGTGTGTGTGTGCGTGTGCGTGCGTGCGAGTGCGTGCGTGCGTGCGTGTGTTGCGCTGACCCGGTTTCTTCTCCGTGCTGTGGACCGGGAGAGCCGCTCTCTCCCCGCACCAACATTTTCTTTAATGACCGGATTTGTGTTTTGCTGCGCGATGTACATGGACAGAAGCAGCCTGACCAGGGGTGAGTCCGCACACACACACACGCATCTGCACCGGGTTCACACACATTTACAGCTGCTGAGAACCGCTACACGACCGTGCGCGTGCACACACAGCGGCGCGTGCATAGCCGCAGCGTCTTATTTTTATTTGGTTTCTAGAGAAAATAGTGAGAAGAATCCAGATAATCCTGACGATGGGGGCTGGGAATGACAGATGCGCGCTCACGCGGGCTGTCGCGCACGCGCGCACACTGACCGACATCTCGCCGCAGTGAATGTAGGCTAGTATGGCTGCATGATACTGCGTCTGCCAGATGTGCTGGTCTGTGCTGCTGCTCTCAGATCAGCTGAAAGCTTCTCTGTTAAAATCCATCATTCGGTTTAATGGTGCAGGCACGTGACACATCAGGTGATTAATATCACTGTTAATGAAAACATTAATGATCCGACAGATATCAGCGGATCGATACTGCGCCGTGTTTTATTCCATCAGCACTGACACGAACATCAGTCAGGAGGTTCAGACTGTGTGTGTGTGTGTGTGTGTGTGTGTAATCCTCTGGTTTTAAAGGTGGAGGCTGAGGTGGATGAGCAGCTTTTGGAGGGGTGGAGGTGCTGTTGACCATCAATGTGTGTGCAGTGTTGGTTTGTCTCTGCAGACAGACGGACACACCCCCTCCACCGCGCACACACACGTGCGCGCGCACAGGGAGCAGAGTCTCCTCATGTTAACCCTTAAAATGGCGGTAACGATGAAGGTGAACTCTGCAGAACCAGGGAGGTCTGTCCACGACAGAAACACTCGTATACAGGTTCAGGTCCATTTTTAGAACCCGTCCTTACCTGGTGTGAACATGTGACCTGTATCTGGTTTCTGATCTGGATCAGTAAAAACACAGGTAGAAATGCAGCAGAACACGTGGCAGATCAGGTCAGACACCACAGGCAATCACGCCAAAGCCACTGAGAACATCCATGATGAGGACTAGGACCTCTGAAAGGCTCCACAGTGACCACAAGAACTACCTAAAGCACATTCAAAGCTCCTCAGCCGTCGCTAGAATCTTAGAAAGGACTGTTAGAGCCTCTTAGGCACAACTAGAACTACCTGAAGGCCCCTAGAACCCACACGTCCAGAATCACATTAAGGACCAGTAGAACCTCCTCAGTGACCAGAACATACTAAAGGATGAGCTGAAGCTGCTTAGTGGCTCTTAGAGCCTCACATGTAAACCATGAATGGACAGACGGGAGTCAGGTGACGTGCTGTGATGTGGATCCTGATGGTTCAGTGAGCGCGGTGCACTGGGAGCGCCTCAGTGTTCATACGTACGGCGCCGACACTCCGCGCTGTGCAGTCTGACGGGTGCAGGCTGTGTGTAGGAAGGGTTGGTGCATACAGGACATCTGTCCTCCAACGCAGAGACATTCTTAATGCAACACTGCAGCACAAACAGTGCAGCAGAGACGTCTCTGCTGCAGCACCTGGTCCTGACGTCTGTGTGTGTGTGTGCGTGTGTGCGCATGTGCGCGTGCGTGTGTGCGCGTGGGTGTGTGCGTGTGCATGTGTGTGCGTGTGTGTGTGTTGTGGTAAATGGAAAATGGAGTTATATACATTGCTCTATATTTGTAGTAATATCGACTTTGAGTCACATTCACCCATTCATCCATTTTTACTCACTCACACATTCACACTCATCAGGGGCAGTTTGCTCAGGGGTTCAGTATCTTGTCTAAGGACACTTCGACTGGAGGAGCCGGGGATCAAACCACGGACCTCGTGATTAGTGGGCGACCCGCTCCGCCTCCTCAGCCACAGCCGCCTGCGTGAGGCAGCAGGTAGCTGCAGCAGGATGGATGTATTAAAGGAACAGTCCAACATTTTGACTGAGCCCAGTCAGTCTCACCTCTGGACGTCCCACTCAGACGGAGGTCCAGCGGCTTATCATAGCACAGAATCTGGAAACGGGGAAAAACCAGAATGTAGATCTGTTTCAGTTCCTCTGCTCCCTCAGACCCGTTCTCCAGGCCATGTCTCCTCCCCACCCATCCATTCACCTGGTCCCACGTATGATCAGCAGTGCAGTCACCTGAACTCTGCCTACCTGCACCTCACTGTAGAATGAGCCTTGCACCGTGTGTTCCAGGGCCTTTGTTCCTTACTGGATCGTCTGGTTCTGTTCCTTGGTTCCTGTTGTGTCTGCCCTGATATCTTTTATTAACAGGAGCGTCTCCACGTTAGCTTGTCTTTGTGTTAGCATGTGGTCGTCCCACGTTCACATAATGAAAAGTATTATGGCAAAACAAAGGTGCTGCTGACCAAGCAAGCTACCTGTCTGCCTACCTTTCCCCTGACCAGTCTACTGGCAGGTGTGGCTAATATCCACCTATACTGACCACCTTACCTGCCATACGTACATATGAACATTGTATGTTCTAAAACAAAGAAGGTCAAAGGTGCATATGCACCACATACCTGATCTAACTAACCTACCTACCTAACCAACCAAACAACCCACACTCAGACTGGTCTTTGGTCACTCCTGTGAGCTCAGGCTGAAGCCCAGCGGGTCTGAATCTCAGTTATTCCAAACTGGAGGGTGTGACATGTTGGTAGTGGAAGAATTGTGGGTAATGTAGTGTGACAACAGACTGTTGGTCTGAGCCCAAGAAAATCTGAAAATCTGCTTAATTCACAGTCACACACACACACACACACACACACAGCATCTGCTGTACATTAGCCTGTTGATGTTTTCCCATGACCTTTCCCATCATGCTCACATCTGTACACACACTCACACATGAAGTGGTGTTTCCACATTCATTTCCTGGAGACTGACCCAAAGCACCACCTTCAGCCAGGTCTCCACTCTAAAATTAGAGTCTTGGTTTTTGTCCTCAAAAGGGAGGTTGAGTCCCCACAATGTGACTGCGTCCAACACAACGCACTCTCACACACTCCCATATATGTGTGTGTGTGTGTGTTCTGTTTGATCAGTAAAAACATTTGGATTATTACGACCCATAGTTACGTTTTATTGTTAGATGACCTCTGGTGGCCGCAGTGATTATGACGGGCGCAAAGGAGGAAGTCAGGTGATGTAGTGTATAAAGAAAACAGTCCGGGTTAGGAGGAGGTCGGATCGACGAAACACAGACAAAGCAAAAGACGAAGAACAAAACTGATGGGCAGTGTTGTTTGTTCTATCCACTACCTTAACCATGTGTTTCAATTTCGTTGTACTTTTGTACAAAGTATGATTGTGCAATGACAATAAAGATTTATCTCTTATCTTTATTATTGTTACAATGGCGACGAAAGTTCAGTACACCTGCTGCTCGCGCGCTTTTATGGGTTGTGTCCCAGGGTTGGGTCAAATGACCTACATATGTTGTTGAAACATTCCCCACAGAGCTGCACCAACCAATCAAATCAGCAGTTTCCTCTGAAGTTGTATCCTCTGGTGCTGAGGTCAGAGGTCTGTGGGTTTGGCAGCCTGCAGCCTGTCAGAGCGTCCGGTCAGTCAGTGCAAAGAATAATCAATAACTTTATCTCTTATCCATCTTATTATTGGTGCACCACTGATGATCTGACAGGTTTCCGACCCTTCATGAATAATTGATCAGCTTGAGAAAAGGGCGACTCAGCAGAAAACGTAGAATCAACCAGACACTGGTCAGACTGTGACCTGCAGGATGGTGTGCATGGACCATGGCCTGGAAGTCAGAGTTCAGGGCTGATCATTTCCCAGATGGCCGAGCCGTGTGTGGCCTGTCCTGGACCCACTGAAATACAGCACGGCGCGTGAGTCCATAGGTCGCTGGGTGCTCTGGGCTCGGCCTCATACAGGGAAGTCCTCCTCTGAGGGGACAACATCAGGAGTCCGGCAGCATTGTCCCCTCAAGACAAGCAGGGAAAGACAGGCGGTGACAGCAGAGTCTGTTGCCTCATACAGTTTTCTCAGTGTGCTGCACTGAAGAATGAGGAGCGTCCGTTTTTCTTTGAGTTCTTGGTTTTGGTCTGATTTTGTGTGATTCTGGTGAATGAGATGACAGTGATCAGCTGTGGTAGAAGAGGGGACAGAGGGGGACAGAGCAGGAAATGGCAGTGACACTGTTTCCTGTTTGTTAAACGTTAAAGTGGAACAGAAACTGTGGCTGTGGTTTTCTGAGAGCGTTGGAGATGGATGATCCACTGTATAACTCCTGATCCAGGGCTTTGTGTGTGTGTGTGTGTGTGTGTGTGTGTGTGTGTGTAGATGTATTTGGTGAGAGTCACTTCACCTTGATCTTTTTGGGTCGGTGGTTGTATCCAGGGAGTGTTGCTGTTCTGCCTGGTGATGTGAGTCTTTGTGCCGTTTGTTGTCTGTGTGCTTCATGTTTCAGGAACCTGCTGGGAAAGAGTCGTAACCACTGTCATGGTGTCAAAGCCTGATGGGAGCTGTAGTACATTTATTGTAAATGATTCTCATCAGCCAATCGGCTGTCAGGAAGTGCAAAGAATCAGCCAATGAGCTGCAGCCATCAACAGACCACAAACATCTCTGTCTTTGTCTACATGTGGAGTTTATTTCTGTCTGTCAGCACCAACAACCAGAGACATCATATGGAAGCCATTACTGTGTGTGTGTGTGTGTGTAGAGCCTGTTTTTACAATCAGCTGATTTCATCCCCCGTCCGTTCTGCTGACTCTGTAAACTCCTGTGATGCTGAACGTCTCTGAAGCCTGTTCACAGGACACATGTATTAATGAAGTGACGTGAGCTGGAGGAGTGTAGATATTAACGACGTTTCTAAACCTCAAGATTTCGAAGAGAAAAATCAGAAGGAAAACTACAAGCTAAAGCTAGCTAGCTGACCAGTTGACATCCTGGATCAGGGCCTGGATCAGTTCGGTGGGCCTCTCTTTACAACTGGATTAAGTCTGAAAAACAAAACTGGTAAGACTTCCAGTCTTGTTAAGTCCTGTCTAAAATAATACATCTTGAGACATATTTCTAAAGTTCAGACCATCTAGCAGAGACAATTTGAAAGTTGGCAGCATCACGGAGCGTTGCCACGGAGACCAGCACACAGAGCGCAGTGCAGAGAGATGGAGAATCCTGCTAAGTGTAAAAGTGGCCAAGAGGAAGCACAGAGAAAATACCCTACAGGAAAACCCTGAGCATCTGTTTCCACATTACATCCTCCTGCTAATTAATACAGGTGTGACAGGTGAGTTGTGTGTCAGGTGACAGCCCTTGTCTCTACTCCCAGGTGATCTGAGTCAGGTTGAACGTTTGTCTCGGGTCTGAATTGAATGTAGTTCAGTCTGGATCTACCTCCTGCTGAGGTCAAAGTTCACCGAGTCAAATAAGTTCTGACATGTTGTCAGTTCACCTGAATGCAGGTGTGTGGGATCAGGCTTCCTGCTGCTTTGGTTCATTGTGTGTTTACTCCCCCCCACCAGGTCCCTCCTCCTCCTCCAGTCCCAGCTTGCTGACCAAGAGTCTCTCTCTGGAGCCATCCTGCTCACCATGCAGCCACCAGGGGGCGCTGGACGCCGATGTTCCCCAGCAGCCAAGCTCCGACCCGGGGCCTAGCTCCTCCTCCTCAGGTCCCGCCTCCTTGGAGGGAGGGGCGGGGCTAACACAGCATACCGGCTCTGCTAAGGGGTTGCTGCTGGTCAATGACACGGGGCCTCCGGAGCTGACAGCTACCACAATAACACCACAGAGCAAGAGCAGACCTCCGCTGCCTGGGCCTAAACCTCAGGGTAAAACTGTTTGTTTAAACTGAAATACATTTGTTTTTATTCACACATCAAAGACGTTAATGAGTTTATGACATCACTAACTGACCTGTGACCCCACCCTCCATAGTCCCCCCAAAGCCCCCCCACCTCCAGCAGCAGGCTGGTGTGTCGAGGCCACGCCCCAGGGCTCCAGACAAGCCCCTTCCTCCTCCCCCACCCTGTAAACCCCTCCCAGCGGACCCCCGTGGGGGGCGGACTCCACCCACCCGTGCTGACGGCACCGCCTCCCCCACCTGTGTCCTATCACTCATTGAGAAGTTTGAGCGGTGAGTTGTGATTGGTCAGAGGAGATGTAGGCGATGTCGCTGTGGAAGATTTAAATTGATTGTTTGTGTTTATTGTGTGGTTGCAGCGAGCAGATCATTGTGGTTCCTGACATCACTGGGGGGGCTCTGTGTCCCCGCCTTCCTGACCCCTCCTCTTCCCTCTCCTCCTCCCGCCCTTCGTCGCCACCATTTTCATCACCCCTTGCTCCTCCCCCACCTGATGAGGAGCCACCATCTGAGGTCAAAGGTCACGATGACATCCCAGTGGGGGGTGAGGAGGAGGAGGCCAATATGCAGAATGAGGAAGATGATGATGATGAAGAAGAGCTTTTGGTGGCGTGCTGTGACCTTCATCATAAACGCCTGTCCATGGAGTCGGGCTACAGCGCCTCAGAGAAGCATCTTGAGGATTATGTGGTTGCCGTGGAGATGAGGGAGCAACAGCAGCAGCAGCTGTCGCTTCCCGACCAATCTGAGCTCCCCTCGGAGCGTCTGTCCCTCCCCTCCTCACAGACAGACGGGAAACTGGCAAACCGGGACAGTGGAATCGACAGCATCAGCTCTCCGTCACACAGCGAGGAGCTCTGCTTCGCCGGCGTGGATGATGGGGGCGTGGCTTATCCCTGCAGCCCCGCCCTCCTGCCCCGACTTTCTAGCTCATCTTCGTATGCGGGGGAAGGAGGGGAAGCAGAGGGAGGGGAGGAGGAGGGGGAAGTGAGGGGAGCAGCGAGGAGGAGGAGGGAGCTTTCTGAGGAGGGAGACAGTGACTTGGAAGAGGAGGAGGCGGAGCTAACCCTGGTACTTCCCCCGCCCAAGACAGACAGACAGGACTCTGCTGAGGTGAGACCAGAGTTTACAGACACACGGCACCCGACACAACCACTGACAGGGCAGCACCGGCTCGGTTCCTCTGCAGAGCTCCACCCACCTGCACCCTGAGCCGACAGAACACCTGAAACACCCGAAACACCCGGAAACACCCGAAAACACCTGATACACCCGAAAACACCTGAAAACACCCGAAACACCCGAAAACACACAAAACACCCGAAAACACCCGAAACACCCGAAAACACATGAAACACCCGAAAACATCTGAAACACCTGAAAACACCCGGAAACACCTTGTAAGAAGCTTCGTATGACCTGAACCAATCAAATCAGTCAGTCAGAGGCTAAACACAGAAACAGATTTTCTAATAGAACACAACACAGAGACCATGTGATGGGATCACATGGTTGACGTACTGAGTACTCATAGGTCAAACTATCATGTTAGGTCGGACCCATGTTGAACGTGTGTCGCACACAGTGACTCTGTCATGGCGACAGCATCTGTCCACAGACACATATATAATATAAATGAATTTCAACCAGATTCTGATGATGAGCGAATGACGTGTCAGCGCCTGGTTACTGGGACAGACTGGGTCTGATCCTCGGTGAGTTCCAGTCAAACCAGATGATCCCAGGCTGCTCCACACTGAATATGGTCTGAGTGACCGGATCTCAAATGTGTCCTCAGCGTGTCTTGGGTGTGTTCGTACTGTACTTCTGTGTCTGTCCACCTGTGACCGGATCACCTGAGGTGCAGGTCTGAACAGGACCTGGGTCTGTGTTTTATTTGATTTGAAGTTACTGTCAGTGAAACTCAGCACGTCCTGCAGATGTTTAACTCTGTGTCTCCGGGTCTTTGTCCAGCTGTCTGTCCAGCAGCGGGTCTTCAACATTGCCAATGAACTGCTGCACACAGAGATCGCCTATGTCTCTAAGCTCCACCTCCTGGACCAGGTGAGTCACCTGCTCTGCGCTCTGAACCTGAACCACCTCTCACAGTTTAGGTCTTCTTCAGTCCTGATCAGTCAGTGTTCCTCTGTCACTGTTGCCATGGAAACATCACAGTATTTCCGCTGCAGCACTGGTGTGAACCGTAAAATACCGCGTCCTCCTCTGAACCTGCCCGCTCTCCTCCTGCAGGTGTTCTGTGCCAGACTCCTGGAGGAGGCTCGGTCTCGCTCCTCCTTCCCCTGTGACGTCGTTCAGGGAATCTTCTCCAACATCTGCTCCATCTACTGCTTCCATCAGCAGTTTCTGCTGCCGGCACTGCAGAAACGGATGGAGGAGTGGTAAGAACGTCTCTCCTCCTCTTCTCCTCCTGTTGGTTCTCCTCCTCAGGAGTTGCTCTGACTTTGTTCCTCATCTGTCTGCAGGGATTTGAACCCGCGAATTGGAGACATCCTGCAGAAGCTGGCTCCCTTCCTGAAGATGTACGGGGAGTACGTGAAGAACTTTGACCGAGCGATGGAGCTGGTGAACACCTGGATGGAGAGATCGGCTCAGTTCAAGAGCATCATCCAGGAGATCCAGGTGCAGGATGAGCTCGCTGACGTCGCTGCTCCACTGTACAGCTGAGATTTAACGTCGTCTGGTTGTTGTTGTTTATTTGTGAATATGTGTGTGTGTGTTGTTTTTGTGCAGAGGGAGGAGCGTTGTGGTAACCTGACTCTGCAGCATCACATGTTGGAGCCGGTTCAGAGGATTCCTCGCTACGAGCTGCTTCTTAAAGATTATCTACACCGACTTCCAGAGGACGCGCTGGACCACAGGGACGCACAGAGTGAGTCTTCACTGTGCTAATCAGCTCATTACACCATCTACTGACCGTTAGCGACTCTTCATTGAGAGGAGGTATTTACATCGGCTACTGCCCCCCACTGGTCATGGGATTAACTGCAGATTTTCCTGTGACTGTAAAATGATTCCCTGGTAGAAATATGTCGTTCTAATCTCAGAGTTTGATTCTAAAGGCTGAACTGTGTCAGTTGCGTGTGAACTAATTTCAGATCTACACGGTGAGTCTGCAGATTAACATGTTCATGCACAGCTCAGGGACCCTATGCAAATATTACCTGAGCTGTGGTTGTAACTTCAAGCCGTCCTCTGCACGTGGTGCCTTCCTTGTTGAATGCTGCGCCTCTGTCAGCCACTGCTTTAATCTGGGACGGAGGTCTGCAGATCTGATTAAACCACCCGTTGGACCACCGACCGCTTTGTCACACAGCTGAGCTCCGGCCTATAACGTGGCCTGAGCAAACTTCTTTTTGCAGGAAACAAGACAGAGATTTTGATGAGAATTTCCCGGAGATACTGGGTCTGAGGACACTGGGTCTGAGGACACAGGAGATGGGTAACCATCATGAGTGAACAGTTTCACCTCTGCTCTGTGTCTCTCTCTGCAGAGTCTCTGGAGCTGATCGCCACAGCTGCTGAACACTCCAACGCCGCCATCAGGAAGATGGTGAGAGAGGTTCCCACAGTCAACACCCAGAGCTGTCCGCCATAATCGCCCTGGCTCAGACCACATCACACGCTCACAGATACAGAGTCAGATAAATGTGACTCAGACCAGATCAAACGCTGTCAGTTTGTCATTAACCTTCACTTCATCTTTAATTAGTTCGCTCTGATTACACTCATTAACTGTGAAGCTCCTCACAAACACAACGGCTGCTTTATGTGTGTGTGTGTTAGTGCGTTTCCTTTAACTGCATCATGTTTTTCATCCACTGCTCGTCACTCAGAGTCTCAGCGTTCGTCCTCAGGAACAGAATCTGTGTTCAGATACTTTCAGGTTTTCACTTACTTTAGTTTGTATCTGTGTGCGGTGCAGTCCACCAGCACTGCACCAGAACCTCAGGCAAAGGTGACCAGGTGGCTGGACAGGCAGTCACTGCCAGATAAAGGTCCCACTCATCACCTGGTTAAAAACCCGGGAAACTGACCCTCAGGTGTCTTTCGGGCAGATGGACCTTAGATGTGTCCAGGAGATCTAAATCCTGGGTCTCCCTTGAATAACTGAAACCCAGACATGTCCTGGAGTACTGGACCGTGGGTCTCTCTAAGGAAATAATCCCCCAAGTTTCTTCTGGGAGCTGAAGCCTGGGTCCGTAAAGTCATGGTTCTGGGGGTGAAAGGCTGCGTTGGTTTTTCTGGCAGATGTAAAAGGTCATTTCCATCAGCACCAACGTTTCCACCGCAGCCAAATGTAAAAGCTTTTGTTCGTAGCATTTTGTCTTTTTTATTTCATTTCTGGCTTTTACATTTTTTTATGGGCAAATTGAAAATACATATGAAATTCGCTCATGAAAAGCTGATGAAACTTTACGTGTCTGTCCTGTGTCTGTCCTGCCTCTGTCTGTCAGGAGCGAATGAGGAAGTTGTTGAAGGTGTACGAGTTGTTGGGAGGAGAGGAAGACATCGTTAACCCGACTAACGAGCTCATTAAAGAAGGACACATCCTGAAACTGTCCAACAAGAACGGGACCACGCAGGACAGATATCTCATACTGGTACTCTGCTGTCTTCTGCTTTGTCCAACTCTGTTCTACTGTATTGTCCTTTTCTGGTTTACAGGACTGATGCGTTCTGTCTCTGTCTGCAGTTCAATGACAGGTTGCTGTACTGCGTCCCAAAGCTGCGTCTGATTGGTCAGAAGTACGGTGTCCGTGCTCGGATTGACGTGGACGGCATGGAGGTGAGACATGAGGCTTTTCTCAGAGCAGTTCCTTTTTAAAAGTCCACGTTTTTTTATTACTGCAGCAAAAAAAAGGAAAAAAGTAAACAGCAACTGTGACGTACCAAAGTCTGGACCTCTGTGTCTTTCTCTCTGTCCTCCAGCTGAAGGAGACGAGCAGTGCTGCAGTTCCCCGGACGTTCCTGGTGTCTGGAAAACAGAGATCCCTGGAGCTGCAGGCCAGGTACGGACACCTGGAGTCTCACTGAGACCTGACACGTCCTCCACAGACTCGTGTTGTCTGACTGACTTTCTGTTTGTGTGTCTGCAGGACGGAGGAGGAGAAGAGAGACTGGATCCAGGTACAGACACAGTTTAAATGAAAAGCTCTGTGGGTGGAGAGGGTGGGTGGAGACTTCCACTGACCGCAGCTTAACACCACAGCTTTGTGGTATGTGTGTGTGCGTGTGCGTGCATGTGTGTGAATGTGTGTTCAGGCCATCCAGGCAACCATCCAGAGACATGAGCAGACGGTGGAGAGCTTCAGACATTTGAACTGTTCTCTACGAGATGATGAGTCCACACCACCTCACTCCCCGGTAACTCGCAGGAAACTGTCTGTTCAGTGTGTCCATCACACGTGAGACGTCTGTGAAGCTGCTGACAGGACAACTCCGTCTCCGTGTGTGTGTTTGTCTCTCAGAGCTGCGTGGAGCTGGGGAAACGAGCTCCAACTCCAATCAGAGAGAAGGAAGTCACTCTGTGTATGAAGTGTCAGGAGCCGTTCAACTCCATCACCAAGAGACGACACCACTGTAAAGCCTGCGGACACGTATGTTCGCCATTCACAGCTCCGCTCTGTCACTGATCGTATTAAACTATAGACACTGAAACTGAGGTCGGAGTCACTGACTGTTCGTGTTGTCACCAGGTGGTTTGTGGGAAATGTTCGGAGTTTCGTGCTCGTCTGTCGTACGACAACAACCGGACCAATCGGGTTTGTGTCGACTGTTATGCCACGCTGGTGGGGGTGCTGCCCTCGCCCGCCGCCCTGACCAGCAGCACTCAGAGGAGGCGCTCCATCCTGGAGGTCAGTGTGACATCGCTGTGACATCGCTGTGACATCACTGTGACATCACTGTGAACATACTGTACATGTTTTCTATCCCCAGCTTTCAGCTGGAAGAGTTTAGGTCTGAACGTAAAATATGAATGTAAAGTCTGATGAGTCACTGAGGTGGGTTCTCTCTCTCTTGTTGCCATAGAAACAGGCCTCACTGGCAGCAGAGAACAGTGTGATTTGTAGTTTTCTTCACCACATGGAGAAAGGCGGGGGGCGGGGTTGGCAGAAGGCCTGGTTCGTCATCCCTGAAAACGAGCCGCTGGTGCTCTACGTCTACGGAGCTCCACAGGTACGTAACGATAAACGGCGAGCGGCAGCTGAGACGACATGCAGGAACACAACAAACAAACAAACAAACAAACAAACAGAGGTTAAAGTGGGCGATCCAGCACCTTGGATCAATAAGTGAATGAATGTGATTGGCAGGTTCATACCTGTTGTAACGATGTGGGCTGCTGGTCCTGCCAGTCAGGGTGATACCTGGAGGCTGAGGACTGTTTCAGATAATCCCGCCCACTTCTCTGCTCACATGATCACAGAGTGCTCTGAGGCCAGCAGCAGCAGACCTGCTGTTTCACCTGGATCAGTATCCAGAGTGCAGTCTGTGCTGTGAGTGGTCTGATCGTCTGCCTACACTGTACACATGACAGTAACCATAGCAACGCTACTGATGCTTTACAACATGCTAACAATGAAATTAGATGAGAAACATGGAGGACAGTTTTCAGCTTTAGTTTTCTTGTTTCATCATGGTATAATACCCATGATGCACCCTGAGTCCAAATGTAGGAAATGATGGATTTACCTGGACAGGTCTTACATGGACCGAAATGAACTGTTTCTCTTTGCTTCTGTCCCAGGACGTGAAGGCGCAGCGAAGTGTCCCTCTCATTGGCTTCGAAGTCTCTCTACCTGAGTCATGTGACCGTCTGGAGAGGCGCCACGCCTTCAAGATCTCCCAGAGTCACCTGACCCTGTACTTCAGCGCTGAGGGGGAGGAGCTACAGCGGCGATGGATGGACATCCTGTCGAGGGCCGGCAGGGGGGAAGAGCCTCAGATTCACCAGCCAATCGTGGAGAGTCTGGAGGAGGAGGGGGAGGAGCTAGCAGCTGCAGCAGAGGACAAGAACACGTGATTCTATTGGATGAGGAACAATGGTGATGATGAAGGCAGGGTCCTTAGATGAAGATCAGTCCCTACTGGAAACATATACAAAACCAGTGCACACACACACACACACACACACACACACACACACACACTCACACACACACACACACACACACACACACACACACACACACACACACACACACACACACACACACACACACACACACACACACACACACACACACACACACACACACACACACACACACACACACACACACACACACACACACACACACACACACACACACACACACACACACACACACACACACACACACACACACACACACACACACACACACACACACACACACACACACACACACACACACACACACACACACTCACACTCTGAGCTCTCTGTATATTTAAAGTTGCGCGGTTCATCTGCATGATTCTTCACTGCTGTCGACACATGATGGTGTCTCTCTCTCTCTCTCTCTCTCTCTCTCTCTCTCTCTCTCTCTCTCTCTCTCTCTCTCCCTTTCTCATCTCTCTCTCCCTCTCTCATCTCTCTCTCTCCCTCTCTCTCTCTTTCTCTCTCTTCCTCTCTCTCTCTCTCTCCCTCTCTCGTCTCTCTCTCTTCCTCTCTCTCTCTCTCTCCTCTCTCTCTCTCTCTCTCTCTCTCTCTCTCTCCCTCTCTCTCTCTTCCCCTCCCTCTCCCTCTCTCTCTCTTTCTCTCTCTTCCTCTCTCTCTCTCTCCCTCTCTCGTCTCTCTCTCTCCCTCTCTCTCTCTCTCTCCCTCTCTCTCTCCCTCTCTCTCTCTCTCCCTCCCCCTCTCTCTCCCTCTCTCTCTCTCATGGCTTACCTTTGTTCCCCTGTGAGGTGAGGTGGGCGGAGCCTCTGGTCACCCGTTGTAAATTCTCACAGTAAACTTTCCAAACCACAGCAGTGTGAACCAGCTGGTTTTTCTCCTTCAGTTCTGTCTGGTTGTCTCTGTACACTACATTACCCATGATCCCCAGCTGCCATTGCGATGGAGATGCTTCCACTCAGAGCTGTGACAGCAGAGTCGAATCAGCTTCAGAAAACTGACCCAAAATCCCAAAGTGAACTGATTCAGATTCATGAATTTATCCAATGAGTTCACCCCACCCTAAGCTGCACGGCAACAAGTGTCTGAAGCTTTCTGATTGGATATTTCTTGTAATGCAATCATCCACAAAGCTCACTTAATCAACCTATATATTTGTCTTCAGTCTCACTGTCTCCTCACAGTTTGACTTCTGTGAGGAGACGAAGTCCCCGAGCAGCCACAGAATCTGCAGCGCTGCTCCTTTATGTACGAGTGTGGAGAAAACACCTCCACCTTCCTGCACAGACCAGTGAGGAGCCCTGCAGTGAGAGACTGCACAATGACCCAGCCCAGTCTCCCTATCAATTCTGTTCATAATGGTCAATTCTGCATCTCACAATTTACATTAGAAGAACGGAGTCCATTCATCAGAACCATAACAACCATGTTTGATTGCCATGAAGCAGACCAGTTACCGTTTCTAACTCTGTGAAGAAGTGAGATAAAAAAAAAAAACAGCAATGCAAATCTGGGCTTTGGAAGAATTATCTAACACTGCTCTGTGGTGATGGGGCTGGTGTAACCTGGACCCAGCAGCTGAGCCTGTGGAGACCTCTACTGGGTTGTTTTGTTCATCTCTCAATGAAAACACAAGTGGAATTCAAACACATGCTGCTGTCAAACTCCAGTGGTCACCTCCCCGCACACCATTGGTTCAGAGCCCAGCAGAGAGCTGATGTACAGCCTGCCGTTCAGCAGAAGCTCAGCAGTGCTGGTTTCTGGAGCAGAAGCTCGTCAGCAGGGACACTGGAAGAAAAAGACTGACCTGTCCTCTTTTCACAGACATTTTGTTCTTTCATTCCAAATTTCCCCTGAAATAAAAAAAAACAGATTTCTGTTTTGCTTTTGTTCTCTTCCACCCTCAGTGACCTCACTGCTGCTGCCCGACTGCCAATCAAATCACCTGTCTGGGGATACAATACATTTCCCAGCAACCTCTGCTCTGAGGTGTGGACTCCTTTTACCTGCAGCCTCTCTGCTCCCTGCAGGCGAAGCAGGGTACTGCAGGTTCTTGTAAAATAAATGAGATGGTTGTTCATCACTGTCCTGAAGAAACCTCACTCAACATTTGTGGATTTAAGACTTTTTAACTTCCAAAAAATGTAAGTTTTCTCAGTTAATACTTCATGAACTGCAGACACGCCCCCAAAGACCAAAAAAATCTAAAAGTGTTGACTTAAAAAGTCAGAATTTGAAAACAAGTTCACTTAGTATCTGATTATTTTGATCGATGATTTAGAGACTGAACCTGAAATGATCAGCTGATTAATCCATTATTTCACAAATTAATTAGTGATGAGCTGCTCAGACCTTTATTCAGATCAGACGACAAACTGCATTGTGAAGAAAATAATAACTGAGGATGAAATTACTTGCAGCGTTAATAACCTGTGAGACATGAGGCTTCCGCAGGACACTGATGGTCTCAGTCTCAGATGGTGCTGGAGGTTTTTTGGAGTTGGATGTAAAAGTCTGTGGAGTTTATAAAGACAGTTTCCGGCAGGGAGACATGAAGAGTTTCTGAGAGGAATCAGAAACCAGACTGGACTGTAAAGCTTTATGTCTCTGCTGAGTTCACACTGAACGCTGAACCTCCCCAGGTCTGATGGACGCGCTGGTTTCTGTTTCCTGGATGTTGGAAGTGAATCCAGAGATTAGACACAGCCAATCTGAGCTGAATCAAAAAGACTTTAGATGTTTTTATCATCTTCACTTCCAGTGGTACAGTATTTCTCTCTGTCTCTATAAACACCTTTTGAACAAAGTGTTTTGATAGTGAAAAAAGCGAATATTATTAATATTGGTATTGTTATTCTGATGAATCTAACTGAAAAGAGACTTCTTGTGGACATTTCTGTGTTTATGAGTCTGGGTTGTGTTTGATGTTTGCTTGATGCAAGTCGATGCAAGAAGAAAACAAAGAGTAAAGTTTTTGTAAATATAATTTATTCTCCTGTGACAACCCCTCCACCCCCACCCCCACCCCTGGGCATGTGACTATGTAAAGGTTAAAGGTTAAGCTGGCTGTTCGTCCACACTCTGCAGACCTCCACACACCCAGAGCCCATCAGACGGTTTGGGGTCCAGCTGCAGACATGTTGGCTCTCCGATGTTTAGTTTAACACGATGAAGGTTAAAGGAACAGTTTGACATTTTAATATCTCTGGTTCTGTGTCATCGCCGCACCTGTGGGGATGTTTCAGATGAAGACCATTTTCATCTGTCAGTCCAGAACAAAGAGACATGACGGCGACACAGGTAGCATAGCTTAGCACAAAGATTAGAAGCAAGGGGAAACTGTTAGCTTACGCACATCAAAAGAGGAAAAAACACCTATAATACATTAACAAAGGGTCTTTAACAGGTTTCAGTAGTGGCTTCTTTGGTAAAAGATGAGCTAACACTGCTAACACCACACCGAGTGAATGGGCATTATTTTAACTTAAAATAGCTGGCTGCTAAGTGCTACACTTATACCTAGAGCTAACAATGCTAATCTGCAGTTAGCTGGTGGGTAATCGCAGGGCTAGCTGAAGGTTTCCACCTGATGAAAGTGAGAGTTTCCTCTGCTTGTGGAAATGTTGCGTCTCTGTAGAAACTATGAAAGCGCTCAGTCACCTGCTCTGTATGAAAAGTGCCCTGAGACTTTGGTGTGAAACCGACTCAACTGGTCAGCGTGATAAATCATCCATCCAGATGTGTGGAGCTGCTGGTTTTCACTGAGCTGTTGGTGAACGTAACGTAAAATACCAGTAGCTGATGTTTTGGACTTTTTCTTTTGATAGAGCGAGGCTAAACACCTGTTTCTCCGTTCCATCTGAAACATGCAACCCTACAGAATGTTTTGAAAACTGGATTTCTCAAAATGTTGAACTCTTCTTTAACTTCTACCTCTGTCACTATCCGGTGCTCAGTCTGTGTGTGGCTCTGGTTGTCACAGGGTGTTTTTAGCGTGTTTTTGGCGTGTAAAGCAGACTTCAGTGGCGTGTCGTCCTGTCCTCCCTCAGTGGAAGGAAATGGCCAGTAATTCAGCCATGAGATCCCATCATCCTTTTTTTTTGATGTGAAAATGTTTTCAGCTTTCAACCTGAGTGATTTGTGTTGAGCAGTCAACGCTTCGTTTGCTTCTTTTCTACAAGTTTTTCTTTTTTCTGTTGCCTGAGACCTTTGTAGACCAGTCCTGACCAGTTCTGACTGGTTCTAACCTGTCGTGACTGGTTCTGACTGGTTCTGAACAGGGTGTGTATGATAGTTGAACAGTGGTGTGTTGTATCAGTCCAGTGTGCACTTTCTCTACATGTGCCAAAGCACGTATTTGAAACTGTTCAGTATTCAGAGCTCGTGAAATTGTTGGCTATATATCAGATCTGCATTATGTATTTCTTGTTGTTATTCAGTCTGGATACCGCATCAGTCCACGACCAGTTACAGTCGCTTACACCAGTTTGAGTTGGTTAGAACTACAGATGAATATGACTAAATTAAACTACTTGTATGAGGGAGGGTTTTTTAAGTTTAGCTTTTAGTTTTGTGGTTAATTTTTCAAAATAATGCCAACTTGAAAACTTACCCAAACTGTGTTGGCTGCTAACACATGCTAGCTCTAGCTTGGAGGCCATCTCCCAAAATGACTCACCACACTTGAATAGAAATGATTGTATAAATGAAAGCAGAGGCAGTGTAGCTTAAACTTCACCGCCTTCAGGGTTTAGCTTGCAGAGTCTGAGTTCCTTTGTAGATGCAGGTTGTGCTTGTTCTTTGCCAACAATGTTTTTTCCATAGCTTTAGTTATTGTTGGTATCTGACTGTAACTCAGTGATCTGTCAGAGGGGATCAGTCAAGTGGACAAACAGCAGAAATAATGTGGCGTTCACGTCATGTGCGAGTGAAGGTGATGATGGTAAGGAGTCCGTGTTTAGGACTCAGAACGGCAGGTTCTCGCTCACAACTGCAGGTTCCAGCTGACATCAGCCAACATGAACAACATACAACAGAAAGACACAAATGTCAGATGCATTTCTTCAGAGACTACCTAGCAAGCAAACTGTTAAAAAGATGATTAGAGTGACATTAGTTGGATAAGGGTTAGAATGCAGTGTGTGTTCAGTGTATCTGTTAAATTTCATTTCATTTATTTACCAAATTACCAGGGTCAGGGGTTGTGGGGGGGTTAGGGCCACACTCCTTTATTTTTTTTAAAAAGTGTGTGAAGATGTGCAGCCTTTCAGTCTTTGATTTTTCAAGTGAGGAAACGTGTTATTGTTTTTATACTGTCCATTTAAATGTGTGAAATAACTGAACATGCACATTTCTACGTATCACCAGTCATCACCTGTTGGCAGGTGGACCCCCAGCAGTTAAAGCCACTTAGCTGTTTTAACCAATAAATCGCTAATTTTCACTGGTTTCAACAAAAATGAATATTTACAGCCAGTTTGGACGAGTTAGAGCTGGTACCCGTCAGCTGTAACCACGCACAGTTAGTTACAACCACAGCTGGTTAAAACCAGTTCAGACTGGTTCTGTCACACTGGACTGTTGATCTGTGACTCTCCTGGTTTACAGCTGATTCAGATTTTGGCCTTACAGTTTCTGAACTTTGTTTAACATTTGTTTGTGCCAAATCAGACGAGTCGATCGCTGTCAGCGTTCAGCTGTTCAGTCTGTGGGTTTGTATTTATTTGTCATTTTTCATATGAAAATGTTACTGGGTTTTTGTTGATGTTGTTATTTACTTCCTTCCTGGCTGTTTCCAAAGTTTCCATCGTCACACTGTTAAACCAGCCTGCAGTTACACTGTACCACTGTGTCCCCAGTTTGTCCCTGTCAGACGCTCAGTGTTACAGGCTGTTAACGCTGCTGTTACCCACAGGTGGAACTGAATGGAGAGGTCAGAGGTCAGGGGGCCCCTGGACCACAGCCTTTATATGAGCATTTTTTGTCTGAAAGTCATGGAGCTCAGTTAGAAAATGACAACGAAAAAACATAAATCAACCACCTGTTCTGTTCATGCTGTTACCATGGAGACCATCAGGAGTTTCCCCTCTGCTCATACTCAGACGCTATTTGCTGAGATGAGGCTGAAACATGCATGAAACAAACAAACAGTTAATAACTGAATTAGAATAAATAATTTGTTTGGCATGTGGACCATAAACATCATCAGATATGTTTATACGTATTTCTCAAGCTGTTAAAGAACCAATCAGAGGAGGACTAGGCAGTGATGTCACGTTGAATGACATCATTTTTATGAACACAGCTCTGCTGGCTTCTTATAGTAACCGCCAGGTTTCTGGAGCAGCACGTTACCATGGTGACCTCCAGGTTCCCTGAACGTCTTTCCCCGGTGCTGGTTATATTGTTGCCATAGCAATCTCTAGTTCCTAGTTACCATGACAACAGCATCCACCACAACCTCGCTCTCTCCAGGTGTAACAGCAGGATGGTTGTGTGTTCTTCTTCTTGTAGTTCTGGTATCTTGGTATTATTGATTATTGATTGATTGCAGGTTATTGGTTAGTGGCCGGCCACTGCCTTCCATCCTGTCCTGTTTCCCATCATGCCTTTCTGTAAGGAAATATAATGAGAAATGTTTATGAGGTTATGAAATAAAAATATAAAATCTGGCCAAAAGATTGTCTGCCGATATTTCTACTATCACTACTGCTGCTACTACTACATGTGTTCCTGTATCTGACAGGTACACGTGTTAGTTATGTTCTAGATTAAGGTTTTTACAGTGCGAGATCTTCATCTGCCTGCTGAGAAAACTCATACATGTTCTGCAGCTTCGAAGTATTGTTGTTGTTGTCTCATTTGTATTTATTTGATCTAATTGTTTGTGGTGTGGGGTGTAGCACCTCACACTGTTGTTATTCTCGATTTTTTACACCTAGAATTTCAGTTCGTAACTCGTCCCACACCGTTGAGCGCACACCAACATATTACACATCCAAACGTGCGGCTCCATCGGACTCTGTGAGCTCGCATTTTTTTCTCCAGAATTTTCACGTTTCTCGATATAATTCATGAAAGACTGCAATAGACAATGAATGGGACGAGGTCAAAAAAGTTGTTTTTCAGTGTTTTTCAAACATCTACTCCTCTGGCATACTTTCACCTAGAAACACCACTCAAACTTTAAAATGGTGACACAAGTCCTGTGTATTCGAGGTGTATTCAACTTTTTTCCTAAGTTGTGTAGTTTTTGAATGGTGAGTCTTTAATGATCATGAGTGATTTTGGAAAAATATCAGAGTTTACAATGAGTGTGTACAGCGGAATGTTCCAGGCTACAGTCGGAGCTTAGAACGTGGAGGATTTACAAAAACGTCTCAGAAATGTTTTCTTCACACGACGACCACAGCCAGAGGATGTTTGCAGAAAAGCAGAAAATACCCTTTTTTAAACTCATCCTATTTTCCACATTTTAAACACAAGGACCATAAAACATCCATCACTGTGTTCCTCCAGGTCTCGTGGCTCTGACGGTGAAGTTTGTTTGGTGATATCATGTTTGGTTTTTAAATAAATAGCAGTAGTTTGACAGGCACATTAGATCCATTCATAGGATCAGACAGATTCTCACTGTGATTAGCAGATAACAGGAGTCATACTAACTGCAGTAAAAGTCAAATATAAAATAGATAAAAGCAGTAAGAGCAGCAGATTTAGTGGTCAACCGCTGCAAGAAAAGGGAAAAATGGATGTTAAATCTGTGGCTCTGAACATGGGGACGGGGCCCAGGAGGGGCCCTCAGCCAAAGGTGGTGGATGACAGCCAAGAGCAGTTTTTGCTTTTCTTTAGTTATTTGCACTTTTTTTTAATTTGCCCTATTGATTTTATTTTTCACAATTAACTGTGTGTAATGCAAGCAAATTTATTTTGCTATATTCTCATTGTTTCTGAATAACAATGAATTTCGACTTAAAAAGTGTTTTTATTTGCCTAAAATCTTTGTCCTGTGTTTTCTTATGATCAGAATCACGATCAACTAACTGAAAATTGAAAAATCACAAAATCATTCAATGATCATGAAAATTCATTCATTCAGGTCATAAATGATGACGCATTGCTCCACCCTGCTTTCCTGAGTAAAGAAGTGTTTATACTGGTGTCGGTATCAGCAGCACTGACCCTGTGTTGGTACCGGATCATACCAGATTTTGCAGTATCGCACACCTGTGATATTATGGTCTGGTCCAATTATCATTGGTCAATCATTAGCCAATCAGAGATGAAGACCTACCTGGTTGTTGGAGGGGTGGGGCTTAAAAAGGGCAGCTGCAGGCCGCGAGGACGCTAGGAACAGGTGGACACGGAGACGCTGGTTGTGAGCTCATTCGAATCTGTGGAATACTGTTATTGACCAGGTGAAGACCCGGGAGTCCGTGTGTGACCTGATCAAACCGGACGCTGAGCCGCGTGGTGGAGATGGTTTCAGCTCGTGCTTCAGATAAACCACGGTACCACTGAGACCACCGCGCGCTGCATCGAGTCCGCCATTACCGCGCCGGTTTGGGGGAGAGGAGAGCGCGTGTGCGCGGAACACAGACTTCCACCGAGTTGCTGAGTGAGTATGGATCAGTGTGAGCACACTGAGGGAAACAGAGCAGGTGTGTCAGCCCAGGTGTATCTCTGTCTCAGATGCTGCAGCGGAGGGCCCCGGGTTTTTCCACCGCGTGAGCCACAGACGCCATTTTCTGCACACGCCTCAGTGCGCGTGTCTCCATCGCACCGCTCACCTTGGACGGTTTGGAAACGGCTGTCTGGACTTTCTGTGAAAGGTGAGTACACACAACATTTCAATCCACGATTTCACACGAGCCCCAACGAGCGCGCCAGCGACACGATTCCGGAAACAGTCACAGTTTACGGTCTCACGGTGCGCTCGTGCCACCTGGGGTTATGTTTTAAGGTGGAGCTCACCTGGTTCTGTAGTAAATATTCCTTCAGTCTTGGTGGTTTGACATATTTAAATTCTGGACCGTGATGTGGTTCATGTGCTAAAGATAAAGGCTGAATATGGCACGCGGGACAGCGCAAACGCACGGAGATAATTAGGCCTCAGCGGCCTCCTCAGCTCACCTCCCACGTGCTCAGGTTATCAGAGGTATGTGGAGACAGGCCTGTACGTCCTCAGAGTTTTTACCCACAGAAACATTTATTTGTTATATTAGAGTCCAGAGCTGCTGGTCAGTGCGCGGCCTGTGTCTATCACCTGCTGCTCTGGCTCACAGGTGCAGCAGCGGCCTGGGTGGAGGTGAAGCTGAGGGGTGTGGTTCGCTCTGAGTGAAGCTCGGACGGTAAAACACCGTCATCAGTTTGATTTTCCGTTTTACTCATTGAGCAGAATTGAATCAATAAACAATATTTACAGATTGTGAAACGCTGCTGAGTGAAGAGAACGTGCTGCTGATCAATAAACCACCTGCAGTCAGTCTGAAGCTCTTCATCTTTCAGCTGCACCACAGTCATCCTCACTCACACATCAGTCTCCAATATGATCAATAACTGTGACAGGAATGTTCCATCAGCTCGATCACAGCAGGAGGAATGATTATTCCCTGATCTGTGTGTGTGTGTGTGTGTGTGTGTATAAAGCTTCACACAGATGGATTTATTCTCAGTGAACTGATGTCCACAGAGTGTGAGTGTTGGACAGGATCAGTCCACCCTGTGTCTCCAGGTGAACTCTGACCTGCAGACTCAGACTGAGCTGCTTCTTCTTCTACTTATTTCAGGTCCATGAACAGATCAGCATGAGAAGAAATCAGCTAATTGTAAGTGAAGTTTTTATTCTGCTGCTGGGGGCTGTGTGTGTGTGTGTGTGTGTGTGTGTGATGGCGTTTCCTCCAAGTAGGTGCTGTATTTTGGTTTAATCATTTTGGTTGATTAACCTTGTTAATTCCTGGTGATAATTTCTCTAAGATCATCGTAACCGATTAGGACCAAGGCTTTGGTAATGACTTGCCTGTATTTTTGACTGGTCTAAATGGAATTATTGATAGAACACTGACATTCTGATCTGGTTGTAAATGTGTTTCTGATGTTGCTTTCTCCAGCAGTGATTCAGCCCATGGACGATGTTTTATCAATGCATTTCAATTCTGTTTTCTGATTCGTCTGAGAAATATTTGTGATCACATTTACTGATGGTTCTCCATCAGTAAATGGTGGAGGTACACGGGCAGGTCTGATGTAGATGGATTGGTCAGCCTGTGTCCTGAGCATAGTTGCATTGCTGTCCATCATCACCAGCCAGATTTCGATAGAAGCTTTATTGTACGGGGAGGGTGACTTGGACTTTGAGGTCAAACACTGGCTCGTCTCGCTCAGCCAGGTTTCGTTCCAAGAGGAGACTGGAGCGGGACCTTTTGCGATTCTTGCGTTTTTTGGCGTCAGCACATAATGAGGCCTCCCGACAGGGAAATTTTTCCCGCCCCTGTAAAGCGCTACGTACAGTCAATCAGACAATATTTGCTGTGGTATCAAGTGACGTGGAGTTATTTGGGTCAGGTTTAAGTGTAGGTGGGTTCGTCCCTTTTTTCTTTTTTTAATTGCGTGGTGGACAGGGTAAGGGAAGGAAGCCTGGCAGAGAGACGACTCAGATAGCTCAGACTGTAAACATGCACCCAGTTTGGGTTTATTTGCTTCATTTTCCATCTTCTGGTGATGATCAACGCAGTGACCACTGTGAAAACCTAACAGATGTGTCAAGTTTACCAGGTTGAACAATAATGATTAATTTACTCCAGCTGAGCTATGTGATATTGTCACACTTGAAGCTGAACACCTGAATCCAAACCCTGGAGAAACTGTCTGAACACGAGCTGGTATCTGTGTGTTTTGTAAAAATAAATACAGGTTGAAGTTAAAGGATTTCTTTGTCCCTTTTCTTGTATGTTTCTCATTTGATTTTGTCGCTTGGATGAAGAAAATCTTGTACTTTACAGTGTTAATTCTTTGTGTTGAACTTCTCCATTATATAGTGAATAAGGTCAAACTGAGTCGGCTCATATGACATAAGATATGACACTAACATGACACAGTGCTGGGGTAAGTAGTTACTGCTCACTCAGTCTGTTTCCTACTCTTAAAGCTGTGTTTTTACCAACTGAGTGATTTTATGAATGAATTTCAAATCTGTATTTGCATCTGAGTTATGTGTGTGTTTAACAGAACCAGGTTCTTATGCTATGGTATGTTCTGCAGTTTCCAAGGTTACCATGTGTTCTCTCTCCTGATTGGTCGCTGATGCTCTGTCACTTCTGGTCTCTGGTCAGTCTGTTGAACTGCGATCGGTTTGTTCATGAAGTAAATGAATGTGATGTAATTAGAAGTAAGTTGTTCATATTTTATTTAATTTTATTTAAATCTCACACACACACACTACTGCTGACAACCTTCTATCCTTTATCCTCCCTAACTCCTCTTAATACCTCCTAGTCATTTTTATCCATCCTTTCCTCCCTCTCCTAACCCCTCTGTGCCCCATCCCCATCTATCCATCCTTTGTATCCTTCCTCTACCCTCCCTTCCTTCTTTCCTTCCTTCAGTTTATTTTCCATACTAGCCCATTTTTATCCTTCCTCTCCCCTCTGTGTATCAGACCTTTTCTATCCATCCTACACTCCCTCTCTTCTCCCACCCTCTCTTTTATCATCCTTTCATTCACAGAGGTCATGAATATATTTCGGTTTCTGTTTACAGTAACAGTAACGGCACCACGCGCCTCTCTCGCGGGGAATTTTCTAGTTTTTTTAATCGTTTTGTGTGTCGGAGTATGCGTGACGTCACCGCGCTGATGAAACTCTGTGAAATAAAAACCCCGCCCCTCTCCGCCTCACTGATTGGGCGACTCTCTTGTCACTCTGAGATCGGCCGATCAGCAGGACTGACGTCACTCCACCCCCACGCGCTTCCCGTAACAGCAGAGACGAAAACAAACAAGATGTCCGCCACACAGCAGCAGTTTCATTGGCTGACAGAGAACCCAGCCGCATTCCTATTGGATGGCACTGAGCAGAGCAGCCGCTGAGCCCCGCCTCCTGTAGGTGACTCACACATAGAACCAGAACAGGTAGAAAGAGCAGAGAAATGAAAGCGAATCATCGATCTGATTCTAATAAAAACAAACGTATCGATCATTTGATCCTGTTTCTGTTTGGCTGTAGAAATCACACACTATTATTATTATTATTATTATTATTGATCTTCTATCAGTGAAACATGACCTGATGCAGCTTTTGGTTCAAACTGTTAATTGTTGTTTAACTGAAGGATTTTCGTCTGTGCGTTCCTGTCTGTCTGTCCGGGTTCGTGGAAACTGTAATTGTCCGTGTGAGGACCTTGGTGAACTGTGACTGCCTGATCTGTGTGCTGTAGTTCTATGCTCCCAGCTGTCTGTGTCTGTCCGTCTGTCTGTCTCCGTGTCTGTGCTTCGGTCTGTGGCTCAGTGTGAGCCGTGCCCGGGTTCCCTCAGCAGTTACGAGGTGGACTTGAACCTGAGACTTGGTCTTGTTCCTCCCCTGGCGGGCTGGTCTTCCTGCTGGTCCTGGTCTTCCAGACTGTCTCTGCTGGACCGGGCATGTTTCTGTTTCTGTCCCTGTGATTTCACATCTGAGACTCTGATCCTCCGGTCTCTGCTCGTTAAACCGCCTCTTCTCTGGAGAAATGTCAGCTGTCAACTCGGACCAGATCCAGACCGGAGAGCAGAGCCGAACCGGAACCGAGCTGGAGCAACAGTTGGACGGGACCCTGCAGCCGCAGACCGTGTTTGTCATCCTGGACTCGGCTGAAGCACTCAATCTGGTCCGGTGAGTCCGGAAGTTCTGGGAGTTACCGTTATTTCTGTTGCTGGCAGCACCTCAACCAAACACCGTTCAAAAGTCGGTCGTTTTAACGTCTTTGTGCTCGTCAGTGCAAAGATTTATCTTACTGACCATGACTGAAGACAGAGTTTAGATGCGGAGCTTCTTCTGGGAAAATCGGCGAATAAATTACACACCGAACACGCTGCTTCATTCACATTTCAACTTACATCCATTGTGGTTGCAGCTCAGGTAACGAACAACAAAAGACATAAAGTTCATAAAGTTAAAAGTCTTATCTGAATAAATGTGTCTTGGTCGATGTGGACTAGAACTGTACTTCCTAAAGTTTAAGGAAAAACCTTCCATCACATAAGAAAAAGAATCCAGCGGGAAAGCACGTTCATTTTAAACAGCAGGGAATTTGAACAGAATTTGGCCTGAAGGTCTGTGATGATGGAGATCAGTCAGTGCTGCTCACTCAGCTGAGACAAGCTGCGACGGACATGACATGACACGACACACACGTCTCTGATATCATGTCCCACATGCAGAATTTTCTCTGGATTACAGGCAGACGAAGACAGGGATAGACACAGAGACAGATATTAAAGACTTGTTGTTGTTGTTGTTACTTTGACCTTTGACCTTTGCCTTCTGGTGTAATGACTCATCCAAGATTATCAAACACACACACATACATTCCTGTCTTACTGCAGTTGTGGGGACACCCGCTGATACAGTGCTAACTTTAAACCTGATTCTAATCTGAACAGGACAGAATGTCCACACTCTCTCTGTCACACACACACACACACACACACACACACACACACACACACACACACTCATAAATGATATGGGCTGTGTAAAAACAGGCGCCTGAGCTCGATGGTCTGTTTGTGTTTAACCTGTTTGACTGAAGAGATGGGAGGAGGAGGAGGAGGAGGGTGGGGTGACGATGATGCTGAAGTGAAGGTGAAACTTGTTGGTGTAGAGTGTGACGTTCAGGTGAAGGAGGAGGATGACGATGATGAAGAAACGTGTTTCTGCTCAGTCAGATGTTTTTTCTCTCCAAACTGTTTCCAGATGTTCTTTAACCGAACACACAGCCATGTTTGACAGTGTGGACTGTCCTCTGTCCTCCTCGTCTCCTCACACCTATCCAACAGGATTTTCTGTTTGAGTCTGAAACCCACGACTGTGACGTTTAAACAGCGTTCATTCGTCGTTACCCTGAGACGGGTCGTCAGGTGACCGTTACCGCGAGCAACAACAGGAAAATGAGCGAGTGAAATGAGTGAAATGAGCTGAAGCTGCAGGAGTGAGGAGGAGGAGGCGTGTCTGCAGATCCATGTGGAGGCTGGATTAGAGGGAAATGACTCAGCAGAAAACCCGACACACACACACACACAGGAAGTGGGACTGAAAGCGGTGAAACCAAACAGCTGGCAGATGTTGTTCCTCCACGTTCTTCTTCTGTGATGTTGGACGTCAGTACTCAGATATTTCCATGAGCTGTCAGTCACAGCTGGAACTGAACTCCTCACACTGCAGCAGACTGAGGTGTCCCTCTCTCTCCTCCTGTGTTTGTCTCTCGTCCGGTGCCGCAGGTCTGAACCTGTGGAAAAAATGTCCCCACTTTGTATGTGTAGAGTGAAGCTGGTTTTCTCTTCAGTGCAGTTTGATCACAGCAGCCTCTGGTGGACATGAGAGGAACCCAGTCCAACGAAGTGTGAGTGCCGTTATCAGTCCACACACAAGGACACACTGTGATGGATGAAGTGGGTTGGACCCGTGTCGTCCGTCTCTTTAGTGAGGACGTATGCATCATCATTTGCTTTTTGTGTGGAAGTGTTTGTAGACCTGAGGCCCTCCACATGCTGGTCTTTTATTCCTTGGTCTCTGAGGCGTCTGATTGGTTGTCTGTCTGTCTGTCAGGGTGGAGTCTGGGATCGTCGCTGACATCGAGGTTGACAATTTGCTGCCTTCCGGCTGCGACGCCTTCTACCAGATCAAGAGTCAGCCAATCAGCATCAGGTAACATGCATGCCGCTGACCTCTGACCTCTGACCTCAGATGAGGGTCAAAGAGATTCAGAGTCTGTGAAGTTTGTAACTAACGTGACAAGAAAACCCACAGATAAACGACTTCAGATGATGTCACTGTGATGTCACTGTGAAGAGACATGATGTCACCAGGCAGGTTTCAGACAATGTCATCTCTCTCTCTCTCTCTCTCTCTCTCTCCTCTCTCTGTAGTACATCAGCAGCAGCTTCCTCCTCTGCCTCATCTTCATCCTCCCTGCCGTCAGTGATGTCATCCAGGTAACAGCACACGTCTGTCTTTCCTTCCTCTGCCTCTTTTCATCTGTTCTTCTCTTTGTTTCCTTTTGATTTCTTCGGACGTCCACCTGTCCCTCCAGCAGGGGGCGCCATAGTTGATACTAACCTTCACCTCCTCTCTCCTCCCTCCTCTCCCCTCCTCTCTCTCCCCTCCTCTCTCCTCTCTCCCCTCCTCTCTCTCTCCTCCTCCTCCTCCTCCTCCTCTCCTCCTCCTCCTCCTCTCCTCCTCCTCCTCCTCCTCCTCCTCCTCCTCTCTCCTCTCTCCCCTCCTCCTCCTCCCTCCTCCCTCCTCTCCCCTCCTCTCTCCTCTCTCCCCTCCTCCCTCCTCTCCCCTCCTCTCTCCTCTCTCCCCTCCTCTGTTCTCCTGCAGGGTTTTGATGCGTCAGGACCTGATGCGTCAGCAGGCTCTGGAGGAGGAGCAGAAGGAGGCGCAGCAGCAGCTCCTCCGCTCAGCTGGCTCCTCGTCCCCGATCTCTGTGTCTGTGTCCTCGT
>CM028885.1:23696333-23716333 GCA_016801885.1 Toxotes chatareus | reverse complement strand
CTGATTCTTCCTGCTGCACTTTCTACCCTGAAATAATGTGAATGTTGCTTCTCATGTTTCAGTCGAGAGGAGGAGGAGGTTCAACATCAACGATCGGATCAAAGAACTCGGAGCGCTCATCCCCAAATCCACCGACCTGTCAGTAAACTCTAATGACTGAATCATTTCAGATACAGTCCAGGTTGTTTCCCTGCTGCATCTCATTATGCTCGTTAGTGCTGTGTGTTAACGAGGCGTGGTCTGTGATTGGTTGATCAGGGAGATGAGGTGGAACAAAGGAACCATCCTGAAAGCGTCGGTGGATTACATCCGCAAACTGCAGAAAGAACAGCAGAGAGCCCGAGAGATGGAGGAGAGACAGAGGAGGCTGGAGACCACGAACCACTCCCTGCTGCTCCGCATTCAGGTGGGGGAGGGTGGCAGAGGGTGAGGGAGGGTGAGGGAGGGCGGGGAGGGTGAGGAAGGCTGGTGGAGCAGGGTGAGGGAGGGTGGGGGAGGGTGAGGGATGGTGGGGGAGGGGGGGGAGAGGGTGGTGGAGGGTGAGGGAGGGTGGGAGAGGGTGAGGGAGGGTGGGGGAGGGTGAGAGAGGGTGGTGGAGGGTGAGGGAGGGTGGGGCAGGATGAGAGAGGGTGGGGGAGGGTGAGGGAGGGTGGAGCAGGGTGAGAGAGGGGGTGGGGGAGGGTGAGGGAGGGTGGAGCAGGGTGAGGGAGGGTGGGGGAGGGTGGGAGAGGGTGGTGGAGGGTGAGGGAGGGTGGGAGAGGGTGGGAGAGGGTGAGGGAGGGTGGGGCAGGGTGAGAGAGGGTGAGGGAGGGTGAGGGAGGGTGGAGCAGGGTGAGAGAGGGTGGGGGAGGGTGAGGGAGGGTGGAGCAGGGTGGGGGCCGGTGTCAGTGTTCACATGGACTGAGCACAGGGCTCAGACTTCGACTCTGATTTCCTCACATTGTCCCACGTGGACGACGCCACCTTACGATCGCTCCGATCAAAGATACAATTCTTGAAAAGTTTGACAACTTTCCAGAAACGTCACATCGTGAGTGTGAGGAGAACAGAACAGCTGCTAAACCTCCAGACTCAGTGCGTCTGTGGTCGGGTCGATGCAACGTGCCGTCCTGATGTTGGATGTTGCTGCTCCGCTCTGTGCTCGCTGCTCTTCACCTCGGTGTATTTTCCTGTGCGTACTGTCCCACGCCAGTGCAAAAAGACAGGCATACAATAACTGCAGTATAACCTAATACCATATATTCATATATACAGGGAGACAGTGGACAGTGGACACTGTTGTTGCTGTATTCAGATGAGGTGTTTGCATGGATCAGGGCTGTCGCCCTGTTGTGAGAGCTGTTCCTGGATCAGTCTGTCTGCTCTCATCGCCCTGAGTCAGCAGCTGAAACATCGGTACATACAGACACAGTGATGTAAACCATGCATGGACTGTACCAAGTGGACAGCACCCATGTGTCCATGGTGTCTGCAGCTGTCCACAGAGTCAGAGTCTGTCCCCACACAGCAGGATGAGGCAAGGCAAGGTTTATTTATATAGCACCATTTGTACACAAGGTAATTCATAGTGCTTTACAGATTACATTAAAATCATAGAATAAAAGCAAATCATATTACATTAAAATAATAGAATAATAGAATAAAAGAAATATATTAAAACATTGGAGCAGAAAAAAATAGAAAACAGTAAAATAATAAGAAGAGTGCAGTTAAGACAATTTAAGAACGCTTCAGTAAAAAGGTGTGTTTTCAGGCCTGGCTTAAATAAGCTGAGTGTTTGGGCTGACCTCAGGTATTCTGGAAGTTTATTCCACAAGTGAGGGGCAGAATAACTGAATCCTGCTGCACTTTGTTTAGTCCTGACCCTGGGAACACACAGTAGGCCTGTCCCTGATGATCTAAGGGGTCTGGATGCTTCATAAGGAACCATGAGATATTTTGGTCCAAGACCATTCAGTGCTTTGTAGACCAAGAGTAGAACTTTAAACTGTATCCTTTGACTCACTGGAAGTCAGTGCAGTGATTTGAGGACAGGTGTAATGTGGTCCATTTTTCTGGTGTTAGTTAGGACTCTGGCAGCAGCATTTTGGACCAGCTGCAACTGTCTGATAGATCGTTTGTTTAGACCTGTTAGGATGCCATTACAATAATCTAGCCTACTGAAAATGAGTGCGTGGATAAGTTTTTCTGTGTCTTGTTTGGATAGTAAACCCTTGATCCTAGCAATGTTTTTCAGGTGGTAATAGGCAGACTTGGTGATAGCTTTTATATGGTTGGTGAAATTCAGGTCTGAGTCAAGGATTACACCGAGATTTCTGGCTTGATTTGTAACCTTCAGTGACATGGAGTCAAGGTGAGCACTGATCTTGGACCTTTCATTTTTGGAGCCAAAAACAATCAATTCTGTCTTATCTGCATTGAGCTCATTGATTTGCTGAATACACTTGCTTAGTGAACGTAGGGGACTGTGGTCGTGCGGTGACACTGATATATAAAGTTGTGTGTTGTCTGCATAGGTGTGGTAAGAGATATTGTGATGTTCGATGATCTGAGCTAGGGGCAGCATGTAGATATTGAACAGAAGTGGTCCAAGAATGGACCCCTGAGGAACCCCGTATGTAATCTTAGTTCGGTCAGATTCATAGTTACCCATTGAGACCAAGTAATCCCTACCATGTAAGTAAGATTTGAGCCAACTCAACACTGTGCCAGTGAGTCCCACCCACTTTTCCAGTCTGTCAAGGAGTATATTGTGATCCACTGTATTGAATGCAGCACTAAGGTCCAGTAATACTAAGACAGAGACTTTGGATGCATCATTATTCAGATGTATGTCATTGAAGACTTTCACAAGTGCTGTCTCAGTGCTGTGATGTGCTCGAAAACCAGACTGAAATTCATTAAAAAGATTGTTTTGCACCAAAAATGCATGAATTTGTTGAAAAGCAGCCTTTTCAATGATCTTTCCCAGAAAAGGAAGGTTGGATATTGGTCTGTAGTTGTTTATTGCTGAGGCATCCAGATTAGATTTTTTAAGAAGAGGTTTAATAACTGCAGTTTTTAGGGCTAGGGGAAACTGCCCTGACTCAAGATGAGGACCGTTTACTTCCTGTTCAGGTCCTGAGCTCAGCATCATGAGACGCGCTGCAGGATAAACAGTGAAGGACTCTGAACGTTTGTCCCTTTGTTGTAGGAGCTGGAGCTTCAGGCTCGTCTCCACGGCCTCTCTCCGTCCTCCTCGTCCCCCCCCACCTCCTCCTCCTCTCTAGACCCCCAGGCCCTGCTCACCCCCACGCTCCCTCATCCCTTCTCCTCCTCCTCCTCTCCTTCCTCCTCCTTGGTGACTCCCTCCCTTGGTCTGGACGCCCTGAGCTTCGTGGACCTGGACGAACCTCGGGGAGCCTCCACCGTCTTCTCCCCAGACCTGATGTCTGACGTGGGGCTGACGGAGCTCCACGGCCTGGGAGACATCCTGATGGAAGAAGGGGGAGGAGGGGGAGGCGGGGTGGTTTCTGACCCTCTGCTGTCCTGTGGAGCCTCGAAGACCAGCAGCAGGAGGAGCAGTTTCAGCATGGATGAGGACCTCTGATGACATCATCACACACACAGGGATCTGATTGGAAAGAGCTGGAGGCGGGACTTTGACCAACCACAAACTGTTTTTATTTTATTTTTTTGTTTAGAAACATTTTTAATCAGTGACATCATCAAAACAAACAATGCACAAAAGTGATGTCACAGGGAGCAACTGTCCTTCAGTGTAACTATGGTAACCACAGAGTCATCACCTGTAACCAGTATGACAGTTTTGTCACCATGGTAACCATGCTAACTCCTGTGTCTTCCAGTGTACCCGTGGTAACCGGCATGTGTCACCATGTTAACCGGAATTTTTTTTCTCCAGTGTAACCATGGTAACAGCTGTGCTGTCTGCTCCTTGTTAACATCAGACCAGAAGCTGATTGGCTGTTGATGAACAAAGTCACAGCTGATTGGTTGGTAGAGCAGCGACTGATCAATGACTCTCAATCAGTTCAGTGAAAATGAAAATCAGTTTTTTAGGTTCGTGTTTGTCCGGATCAAAACGTTTCGTCATCAGGCTGCTGCAGTGCAACGGACGTCAAACGGACGTCAAACAAACGACGGCAGATTTCTCTGTAGGACAAAAGATTCTTGTGTTAATTTTTCCACAGTTTTAAATGAACACTTGGCGTCCTCTCATTGGCTGGACCCTTCCTGCTGCAGTGCTTATTGATTGTCCCAGAAGATAGAACTAAAACCTGGCGTCCTCTGGTCCACGTGGTGTGACAGACCTCCTCCACCCGGGACAGAAACTGATGGACGCAGGAATAACAAAAATAAAAACACGCAGACAAAGTCGCCTGAAGTTGAAAACGTAAGAGAGTAATTTAAAGAACCGCGGTGTTGTTGCATATTGTCCAGATCTCTAATGAAGTGGTTTATAAATGTGCTGAAATGACGACATTGTTACGTTTTACATGAAAAGTTTGATTTTATTTGCTTATGTTTTGTAAAATGGGGTACGCTGGATCAGCTGATCGCAGCTGCTGAATCAGCTGGGATCAGCTCTCACTGGATCACTGTGATACTGAGGGAAACGTAAAAACAGCAGGATTCTGAATGAAGTTCTGCAGGCAGAGGAAGCTCAGCTCTGCCTTAATGTTGTCGCTGAGCTGTGAGTCACTGCTGCTGCAAACTACAGGAACCAACTTCCTGTTGTTTCAGCTCACCTGTACACACCTGTCCATCTCACCTCACAGTAACTTTACCTCAACCCCCCCGACCCCTGTTACATGAGATGATTTGACTGTGGTTACCATAGCAACAGCAGCTTCAGAGTCAGCTGTCAGTCATCAGGATGAGATTAAAGGGAATCATGTCTGTCATTAATGTTCTGATTTATGAGCTTTAGTCTGTTTTTATAGATCCTTTATGTCTCAGACTCAAACTTTTATATAGAAATAAAGTCACTTCACAAAATGAGGTTTTGTCTTTTTCACCTTTTGCTTCCTGCTGAACAAGTTAAAGCAGCAGGTTTCTACAGAAACACATTTTACTCAGAGAGTAACATCCTTCACCTGACGTCACTGAGTTAAAGTCAGGACAAAGCAATTACAACACACAAATGAAATAAAGTATAACTTAATATATGTGTAATATAAGTTATATATGTATAACTATAACTATTTGGACGTCTTTCCTGCTGGACTTCAGATCTGTGAACATCTTCAACAAGCAGCTGGAGACCCACCTGTCAGTCTCTGCAACTACTGTCACACTTTGAGGTTACATAAAGTTTTATTGAGAAAAAATATCATTTTGTTCTTAGTTTGTTGGTCTGAGCACCAGGTGGCAGCGTTTCTACGAGCTACACGAAGGGAACCGGAGCTGCCCGAGGTTCTCCTGTCGTCCGAGTCGTCTTCACTTCCAACTGAATCAGAGTCTCAGTCGACTGAATCTGCATCTGAGCACAGGTCACATTTATGAGACAACTTCAAACCTTCAAATGTCCGAAAGCTTCAACTGTCCAGCAGCTGCCGCAGGTAAAGTTCATCTCGCCTGCTGATCGTCTCAGACTGTGGTGCTTCACTCTCCCTGTTTCTATATTTTTAATCAGAAATGAAGCAACGATCAGAGGAAAGTTGGAATCATCTGAAAGGAAGAAGCTTCTGTCCTGTTAATGATGTCACGACCCCTCAGATCTGTCCCGTGACCCCTTGACATTCGTGTTTGAAGAACTGTTTGGACACCATCGGATGATGGCGGCAAGAAATCTGTGGAAAAAACAAACCTGTGTGTGCGTGTGTGTGTCTTTGATGTTGGGCGTCCCGGAGGTCAGAGGTCAGGTGGCATTGTCATTTCAGCGATTTCCTGTTTCCTGTTTGGATGTCCAGGCAAGTTGCTTCTACAAACACACACTTCCTGTCTGTGCAGGACCTACTTCCTGTCCCACCCAGCCTCACCCTCTCCAGAGTTGTCAATCACAAACTCTAAAAACATCGTGCGCTGTCGGAGTCTGAACAGTAGAGATTCACTGAGCCGCCGCCATTTCACCCAGGATGAACCAGTGATCAGGTCACTCGTTCACATACGGTGAAACACCTGCTCGTTACCTCCGACAGCCTGAAGCCCTGGAAATACTGCAACCTGATTGGCTGCAGCTGATCCAGATCAGGTGATCAGTAAGTCTTTTCCACTCATGCCGTTCTCACAGGTGTGGTCGTGATCATCAAACTGAAACTGAAACTATGGCAACGTTTCCTAATAACCTGTCTCTGATTGGCCTGAGCAGTGCACAACTTTTCCCTCCTAAAGTTATAACCAATCAGCTGCTGGCTGACTCGCAGGCAGGTGAGCCCCTGACTCCTGCATCAGCTGAGACAGTGAACGCCACGAGGACGTGAGCGAAGGACGGAGCGCAGTGGAGTGAAGGTGGGCGATTAAAATGCACCAGTTGAGTCTTTATTATAAAGTGTTAACAAGTTTTCACATTTCATTGATCTACAAAGTCACATCCTGAAATCATTTTGATCTGAGATCTTCACGACAAACTGAGCGTGTCTCTGTGACACGTCTCAGATCTGGACCTCAGCGAGACGTCTCACTCTGGACCACAGACGTGGAAAATCAAGAAAAGATTCCAGCTTTCTGCGAGCGTCCGAAGCGGAGACCGGGTCCCCGGACCAAACAAAGACGGTCCGAGTAATGTCCCACTCTCACTTTCTCTGACATCATCTCGTAGTCCGTCTCTGATTGGCTGCTTTATGAGGGGAAGCAGATGGAGCAGCACTCCAGACAGATCTCCAAACAGTCAGATGAGCCGCAGCAGTCCTCCAGTATCCCACAATCCAGCACCGCCTGACACGCCTCCTCCGTACAGGCCGCCTCCCCCGCCGCCTCCACGCAGCAGCAGCCAATTGTAGCGTCGCAACACCCGGCCCCTCCCACTCCACATGCCAGACACTCCCCCACGGCTGAACACATGGACAGCAGCTCGCAGAACAGACAGGCTAGGAGACAGTGAACGCAACAGTCTGCAGAGACAGAGACAACCAGAAGAGACATGTCAGGGGACAGTGAATGCAACAGTCTGCAGACACAGAGACAATCAGAACTGACAGGTCAGGAGACAGTGAACACAACAGTCTGCAGAGACAGAGACAATCAGAAGAGACAGGTCAGGAGACAGTGAACGTCTGCAGAAGCAAACGTCAGACGGACATTTCAGTCCAGCTTTGATCAGGAATAATTCTGAGTTTGGACGTGAACTGTCTCCCTTTCTGTGACTGGTTTCTGATCCTCTCAGCCCTGAGCGCAGTCTCTCAGGCAGAGCACTGACTTCAGCTTTAGTCTGTGAGGAAAACACGAGTGATGTAAAGCAGCAGACGTGTTAAAGGGATTTTCACTCTGACTCAGTGTCTCTTGTCCACTGCAGGTTCACAGAGAAAATAAAAACAAGCTGCTGATTCTGCACAAACGTCAGAGCCGATGAAACCAACACAGGCCTCAGCTCCTGCTGTGGGGTGTTTGGGTGGAGGCGGGTGCTGGCGCTGGTGCTGGGAGGGGTCGTCAGTCTGGGTGTGTGCAGCGGAGATAAGCAGACGTCTGTGCTGAGTGTGTTCAGCTGATAAACAGCGAGATGAGAGTGTGTTCGGCCTTCTGCTTCCTGTCACACCCAAACACTGTCCCTCTGTCTCTGTCCCTCTGTCTGTCTCTGACTGTCCCTCTGTGTCTCTGCCCCCCCTCCATCTCTTTGCATCTTTATGCAGACGTCTTGCTTTTCTGTATGTCTGTGTCTGACCTCAGTCCTGCTCCAGAGGATGAAACTTTCAGACCATGTGACCTCAGCACAAACTTTACGTTTCCGGAGGTCGAAGCTGATTGGCTCACCATCTCCAGCAACCTCCTTAATGTGGGCGGCATTGCTCTTGAAGGAAGCGTGGCTTTTAGTGGAGGAGAGACGCTTCTGATTGGTGCTCCCATGATGATGATGATGAGGAAGGCTGCAGCTGTGTCTGTTGCAGGTGGACGACTGAGAGAAGGGCGAAGGAGGAGGAGGAGGAGAGGTGAAGGAGGAAGATGGAGGGGCACAGACGGGCGGAGGAGACACTGACGAGCTGTCAGCACCTGATAGACAGAGAGATGACATCACAGATGACATCACAGATCAGGTACATGAGGGTAGATAACACCAGGTGTTTAGCTGTTACCTTTGTGTTTTCGGAGAGCAGAGGCGGGCTGTGAGGGCAGGAGCTGAGCGATGTCGTTGGTGGAGGAGCTGCCTGTCAAAGAATCCTCGCTGGTGTTACCGTCCTCTGACCTATCTAAGAGCGGGGGCGGAGCCTCCTCTGCAGGAAAAGGATTTAAAACATCAGAAAGCTGGTAAACTGGTGCCAGCTGGTCGGCAAACAGCCAATCACAGAGCTTCACTGAAACAGTCTGCTGAAGCTACAGATCACACTGCTGAGAAAGCTCTGCTCAAAAACATTCACCAGATCCAGAACAGGGGAAGTACTGGAACCACAAAGTCCCAGTTGTCCCAGTCTGTGACTCTTCGTCACAGACTGGGCTTGAACCCTGACCAGGATCTCTCTAACTTCAACCAACAACTTCAAACTTCAAAACCAAACATGAAGCAGCGAAGTGACAGAGCAGAAATCAGTCACACGGATCATTTCCTGACGTCGCTGTGTCCGGGAGCTTTGACAGGTGACCCGTCCTGCCTGTAAGTCCCAGCTCAGGGTAAAAAACAGGAAGTCCCCTCGTGTTGTCCTCTGGCTCAGGGAGGATGTGGATACAGATGTGAGCCCCAGTGGTGACATCAGAGACATTTAACGGACCTGAGGTCATCAGACCGTTAAACTCTGACATCATGATGATCATGTGATCACAGTGTCAGCTGAGGGTTTAGCTTTTCTGTCTGTCTCACCTGTGCTGTGATGTGGCAGCGTCCCATTGGCTGTTGGCTGACTCGAGATGGCTTCTGGAAGGTTCGGGTTCTTACCGGCTCCACTCTCAGTGATGTCAGAACCGTTGGAGTGTGATGTCACTTCCATCCTGCTGACGTGATGTGATCATAACAATTAACTCACATATGACTTGATGTGAGTTCAGCCGCTGCCGCAGTTTGGACTCAGGTTTATGTTCATACAACAACAACGTGACAACACCTGTCCTGTACCTGAGGATTTCCTTGTTATTAAGCTTTGTGCTTCTGCACTAAATGAATCTGATGAATCAGATTATAACTGATAAAGGTGTTTTAAAGCAGCTGCGACATTAAAGTGATGAACACATGAAGGTGTCAGCTTTTCTGATCCAACGATCTGAAGCAGGTTTGTTCTTTATGTTTTCTTGATGCTGATACTGACTCGTATTTTCACTGAGGTCAGAGATCTCAGTGCTTCTTCCTACACTGATAATAATGAAAATAATAATAATTTCTTTAAACATCATCATTCATAAATAAAAAAGCTCAAAGTGTTGAACAGCGGCTCAGGAAAGCTGCTGTCAGAGGTTCAGTTCCACAGACGAGTCTCACACAGGAAAAGTTCACTTGTTTGAATTAAACTGTTGAACTGATTCTGCTCCTGTTAAAACAGGCGAAGGCTCTGGAGAGAATGTTTAAAGCACGAAGAAGAAGAAGAACCAGAGAAGAAGAAACTCAGCTTTAAAGACAGAAAAGTTTCTCACCTGCAGCTTCAGACTCTTTTTCTTTCTTTCTGTTTCTTCAGTCCGTTTCTGCTTTGAAGCTTTTTCTCAAAAACTCTTTGCTGTTTTCTCTGGAGCAGACGCATGTGTGTGAGCTCCTCCCCTTCCTTTACAGAGACACACACACACACACACACACACACACACACTGGTCTGACTATCTTTGTAAGGACACTCTCTGATGTGACACACTCCCGAGCTCCTGATAAACCTGATTCAGACCTGAACCCTAACACCCTGTGTGTGTGCAGGGTGCTGAACGCTGAGGAGGAGTCAGACAGTCTGTGATGAGTGGGTCCATCAGGGCGTCTGCTGCTCTGACGATGTGTTTGATGATAACACAAACACAAACACAAATAATGTATAATGTTCTGCTCCTCCATAGTCATATGAGAAGACCCTGACACAAACTGATCTGGTGTCTGTGGATGAATTTTATTTTAACTTGCAGGATGTTTGAATGGTGCTGCCACCTGCTGGACACACGGTCAAGTGCAGCTGAAAATACATAGATCAGTGCTGGTGCTGGTGATGGTTTGGGTACTGGTACAGGTACTGGTACTGGTACAGGTAGTGTTTCTGGTACTGGTGCTGGTGCTGATGCTGGTGATGGTGATGGTGCTAGTTTGGGTACTGGTACAGGTACTGGTAATGGTAGTGTTTCTGGTACTGGTGCTGGTTCTTGTGATGGTTTGGATACTGGTACAGGTACTGGTAGTGTTTCTGGTACCGGTACTGGTGATGGTGATGGTTTGGGTACTGGTGCTGGTGCTGGTGATGGTGATGGTTTGGGTACTGGTACAGGTACTGGTAATGGTAGTGTTTCTGGTACTGGTGCTGGTTCTTGTGATGGTTTGGATACTGGTACAGGTACTGGTACTGGTAGTGTTTCTGGTACTGGTGATGGTGATGGTTTGGGTACTGGTGCTGGTACTGGTGATGGTGATGTGATGGTTTGGGTACTGGTACAGGTACTGGTACTGGTAGTGTTTCTGGTACTGGTGCTGGTTCTTGTGATGGTTTGGATACTGGTACAGGTACTGGTACTGGTGCTGGTACTGGTGATGGTGATGTGATGGTGTTGCTATGAATGAAACAGACATTTCTGTCTGATTTGAAAAACCTTATCTCAGCAGCTGTACTCTCTGTTCAGTATGTTAAAGGTGAGGCTCCCCACACTGTTATATGAATGGATGAATGGATGAATGAACGAATGAATTAACCAACAAATCAAACCTTTCAGTGTGTAAATGCAGCAGCACTGACAGACACACACTCACAGGTATGAACAGATTCAGAGAACTTTATTGCCATTCCTTCTACGTTCAGGTACGTATTAGGAACGAGATTACGTTGCACCAGCTCAGAAGATCACAGTAGAAAGGTACAGAAAAATAAATTACCATAAAAATAACATAAAAAAAGACACAAAGTATTTACAAATAACAAAGTAAGTATTTTCAGCAAGATTGTGCGTAGTGGAGGTTGAGGACGGTCACAATACACACACACATATATATATATATATATATATATATATATATATATATATATATATATATATATATATATATATATATATATATATGTGTGTATATTCTATATCCCTCCTGCAGGTGTGTGTGTGAGCCTCCCTCCTGCAGGTGCCGCTGCGGCAGCGCCTCCTCTCTCCGCCGCCGCTTTATTTTCCCGCACAGAAGAAGAAAGCAGCGGAGGATGAAGCGGAAACAAAGAGATTCGTGCAGATTCTGGTAAAAATGAAAAGGCAGTGAAATGAAGGTGGAGCTGTGCTGAGGACCGACCCGGATCCTTGTTCTGTCCGAACCACAGTCAGATTCATCATGGTGAGTGTGAGCTCTGTTCACAGACGGATGCTCAGGCTGATGGAGAATAACGGAGCAGCATCACAAACACAAACACATGATGTACAATGTGCAGAAAAGTGAGCGGAGTTTGGTTTGATGGAAAAACGAACGGTGAAGGAAAAAACGCAGAAACACGAAAAACAGCGTCGCTGAGTTTTTTTTTCCATAAATCTGAAAAAATGAAACTGGTTTAAAGTCTCTGAGTCGATCTGGTCCAGAGACCAGAGACCTGAGGCCTGGACCACGAAGCAAGTCCAGCACAGCCAGGACGTGTCTTCATTATCTAACACAGACCGTCCTGCATCACCTGGACCATGGAGCAGGTCTGATGCTGGGTGGAGGCTCTGACGTCGATGTGTGGAACCTTTCCCTCCGTTTGAGATGCTGGAACTTCACCTGTGAATCAGACAAACTCAGATTTACCTTAAACATGATTCTTGTTTCTTATAATGAGATGTTTGTTTGTTTGTTTGGATCAGTCTGAGGCGGCAGCAGAAGCAGAGCGAGGCCCAGAGGAAGAAGAGGAGGGAGGAGGAGAGGGAGATGAAGACGAGGGTAAAGAGTCAGGAGGAGGAGGAGAGGTTGCCATGGAAATCCCCAGTGCTCCTGTTTACTGTATCTGCAGGAAACCAGACATCAACTGTTTCATGATGTAAATAAACCTCCGCTAAATATTTGTCAATAAGCTGATGGACCGACACAACAGTGAACACTAACCTGTCTGTCTGTCTCTCCTCCTGTCTGCCTGTCTCTCCTCCTGTCTGTCTGTCTGTCTGTCTGTCTCTCCTCCTGTCTGTCTGTCAGAGGCTGTGACAGCTGCACTGAGTGGTTTCATGGAGGATGCATTGGTGTTTCAGAGAAAGCAGCTAAATCCATCAGAGTCTGGTACTGTCCGTCCTGCAGAGGTCAGTAAGTCTCATGTTCAGAACCCTGAACCCTGAATGGATGCTGTGATGTGATTCCACTGTTTCCTCAAACTAAAACACAACTGTAGTTTATTTTGACTCAGTCCCACACACACCGTCCTCACTACAGCACCATATGTGGATTAATCCGCTGCTGAAAATAGTTCCCAGCAAAGTCCCAGTTTGCTGCTGTTTGTTTGGTAAAAACCAGTGAGCAGCGGTTTGATTGAAACGCTGAGCCGTTTTAAAATGACTTTTTTTATCCGTGAGGTGTTTTTAAAGATTTACATCTCAGGGCCGAGAGCCACAGACAGGAAGTGCTGGGAGACGGACTGTCACACTGCTCATCTGACTCTGAACAGGAGATTTGTTGAAGGAAACAAAAAAATAGATCACCAACAGAATTCTAGTTTAAAAACGTGTGTGTGTGTGTGTGTGTGTGTGTGTGTGTGTGTGTGTGTGTGTGAGTGCGTGAGAGCAGTGAAACTGCCTGGACGATCCACTGATACTGAACATCACAGAAACTTCCCACAAATCTGCAGCAACTGACCCTGAACGACCACTCAGTGAAACCCTGATGACGCCTGCTAGCATGTTGCCTGTTACCCGTGTGTTAGCTGTGTGTTAGCCGTTAGCTGTGTGTTGTGTCCGCAGACAGAGACTCCTCTTTGGAGATTAAGTTCCGTCCAAAGAAGACCAAGGAGAAGGAGGAAAAAGAGGCGGAGCCGGACAGAGACGACAAAGCCGATGGAGATGGAAGCTCCACCCCCCAGCCCAAGACTGACAGGAGGCGGGGCTCACAGGTAACCAAGCAACTACAGTGGCGAGTGGCAGGGCTCCCAGGTGGCCTGATATTCAGGTGTGTGTTTCTGCTGTGTGTTTGTTCAGGCAGCAGGTCACAGAGACGCTTCACCTGTTTCACAGCTGAACTGACGCTTCAACTACTTTTATCGTCAGTGAGTTCAACCACTTTAACTGATGTTAACCTGCTACATGACAACTGGCAGCAGACATGTCAGTTGCTTTCACTGTGAACAGTTCAACTGTTTTCACCTCTGAACCTGTGGAATGCTTTTACTCCTTACTCTGCACAAGACTCTTCAACTCCTTTCATGTTTGGAATCAGGCTGCTGCAGCCATGCAGCGTGTATCTGTTTACTGTGAGGGGGTGAGTGAGACAGTGTGTGAGTGAGTGGGTGAGTGAGTGAGTGAGTGAGTGGGTGAGTGAGTGAGTGGGTGAGGGGGTGAGTGAGTGGGTGAGTGAGACAGTGTGTGAGTGAGTGGGTGAGTGAGTGAGTGAAAGAGTGTGTGTGAGTGGGTGAGTGAGACAGTGTGTGAGTGAGTGGGTGAGTGAGTGAGTGAGTGAGTGGTGGGTGGGGTGAGTGGTGGTGGGGGGGGGGTGAGTGAGGTGGGTGGAGTGAGACAGTGTGTGAGTGAGTGGGTGGGTGAGTGAGTGAAAGAGTGTGTGTGGTGGGGTGGGTGGGGGGTGTGAGTGAGACAGTGTGTGAGTGGTGGGTGGTGGAGTGGTGAGGGGGGGGTGGTGAGACAGTGTGTGTGTGGTGGGTGGTGGTGGTGAAAGAGTGTGTGTGGTGGGTGGGTGGTGGTGGAGTGGGTGGGTGGGGGGGGGGTGGTGGTGAGTGAGTGAGTGGGTGGGTGGGTGGTGGGTGGTGGGTGGGTGGGTGGGTGGTGGGTGGGTGGGTGGGGGGGGGGGGTGGTGTGGTGAGTGAGGAGTGAAAGTGTGTGTGGGTGGGTGGTGGTGAGTGGATGGGTGGGTGAGTGGTGGTGGTGAGTGAATGTGTGGTGGTGGGGTGAGTGAGTGAATGGGTGAGTGAGTAAGAGAGTGTGTGAGTGAATGGGTGGGTGAGTGAGTGAGTGAGTGAATGGGTGAGTGAGTAAGAGAGTGTGTGAGTGAATGGGTGGGTGAGTGAGTGAGTGAGTGAATGGGTGAGTGAGTGAATGAGTGAATGAGCCTGCCTCAGTGTGGGATCTGTCTGTTTCAGATCAAGCGCTCAGCCAGGATGTGTGGGGAGTGTGACGCCTGCCTGAGGACTGAGGACTGCGCTCAGTGTGATTTCTGCAAAGACATGAAGAAGTTCGGAGGTCCGAACAAAATCCGACAGAAGTGTCGACTCAGGCAGTGCGAGGTCCGAGCCCGGGTGAGTGATCGGCTGTTACAGGCTGTTTTTTGCAGAACACATTTTTCTGACGTTCTTGTCGATCTGCGTGAGAATCTGTGATCAGCATGAACGGTGAAAGGATGAGGGGAGGGGCAGCGCTCGCTCAGCGCTGGAGATCCGTCACAGCTGGATTTCCTCTTATTGGACGAGTCTAACAGAGGAAGTTTCAGCAGCTGTGACAGGATGAATGTTGTTTAGTGGAGTGTGAACTGATGAGTCGATGAACCACTGAAGAGGAAGAAGAATGTTTTCTGTTGAGACACCAGCCTCTGAGTTTGATGAGTCTCTGGGTTCTCTCACGGCTCGGTGCTGGACTGCACTATATTCAACGGTGTTTCTAATATTGTGACTCCCACCTGGTCCACAGGTGTTGTATGGGACTGGATTAGCTTGTACAGGTGAACCTGATCAGGTGCAGGTGTTGAATGTGACTTGATGTTAATGATACGATTGATGTTTTTCTCGTCTTTGAGCAGAAGATGCTTCGGGTCAGAGACGAGGAGATGACTCGGAGCGGTGGCAGGGGGCGGGGCATCCCGAGGAAAGGGGTGGGACATCAGACGGAGGAAGAGGAGGAGGATGATGAGGAGGAGGAGGGGTTCAGTGAGAGCGAACTGGAGCTGTACGAGCAGTACAAAGCTGCCGGTTACAGAGACCTGGTCAGTGTATGAGGGAGATTTTTTAGCCAATCAGCTGTCAGAACAGGCACTTCCTGTGGTTTGATGCGTCTTCCTGTCACAGGTGTGGCATAGCGAGGAAGAGGACACCCAGTCGGACTCTCTGAGGAAGAAGGCAGTGAAGGTGAAACACGTGAAGAGGCGGGAGAAGAAGATGGAGAAGAAGGTGAGGGTTAGGTTAGAGGACTGATGATGTCACTGATGATGTCACTGATGATGTCACTGACACACCTGTCCTGTCCTGTAGAAATCTGTGTCCGTTCCGAAAGAAGAAGTGAAGCCTCGGCGTCACAAAGCGAAGCAGCGTCACCGGGAGCGTGTGCGGCACAGCGAGCGAGCAGGAGAGGGCGGAGTCAAAGAGGCGGGCGGGGCTCTGAGGCAGTGTCTGGGTCCTGGATGCATCGAACCGGCGAGGACCAACTCCAAATACTGCTCTGAGGACTGCGGCATGAAGCTCGCTGCCAAGTAAGTCTCAGCTGAGCTGTGTGACGGGAAGACGCACCTGAATGACACCAACGTTTGTCTCAGTCTGTCTCTCTGTCTGCGTTTGTACTGCTTTCTCTGCGTCTTCATGTCTGTATTTGTCTCTGTCTGTCTCTGTCTCAGTCGGATCTATGAGATCCTGCCTCAGAGGATCCAGCAGTGGCAGCAGAGTCCATGTGTGGCTGAGGAGATGGGGCGTAGACAGCTGGAGCGAATCAGGAGGGAGCAGCAGGCGGCGAGGCTCCGCCTCACGATGATGGAGAAACGCTTTCATGAGCTCGAAGGCATCATCGCCAACGCCAAGCTGCAGGAAGTCCAACACCACGAGGAGGTACGAGACACAGAGACAGAGAGACAGAGGGACACAGAGACACACACAGATACAGACACGACACATGTGTCTGTTCGTCCATGCGTCTGTCCGTCTGTGTGTCTGTCTGACCCGTGTGTCTGTCCCTGTGTCTGTCTGACCTGTCTGTCGTCCCTGTGTCTGTCCGTCCCTGTGTGTCTGTCCCTGTGTCTGTCTGACCTGTCTGTCGTCCCTGTGTCTGTCCGTCCCTGTGTGTCTGTCCCTGTATCTGTCTGACCTGTGTCTGTCCATCCCTGTGTCTGTCTGACCTGTCTGTCTGTCCCCTGTGTCTGTCCGTCCCTGTGTCTGTCCGAGCCGTGTGCCTGTCCGTCCCTGTGTCTGTCTGTCCCAGTGTGTGTCTGACCTGTCTGTCCGTCCCTGTGTCTGTCTGACCTGTCTGTCCGACCCGTGTGTCTGTCTGACCTGTGTGTCTGTCCGTCCCTGTCTGTCTGACCTGTGTGTCTGTCTGTCCCTGTGTCTGTCCGTCCCTGTCTCTGTCTGACCCGTGTGTCTGTCTCTCCCTGTGTCTGTCCGTCCCTGTCTCTGTCTGTCCGTGTGTGTGTCCGTCCATGTGCCTGTCCGCCCCTGTCTCTTTGCGCCCCTGTGTCTGTCTGACCTGTGTCTTTCCGTCCCTGTCTCTGTCTGACCTGTGTGTCTGTCCGTCCATGTGCTTGTCCGCCCCTGTCTCTTTGCGTCCCTGTGTCTGTCTGACCTGTGTGTCTGTCCGTCTCTCTGCAGGTGACTGAAGGTGATGGTGATGATACAGACCTTCAGATCTTCTGTGTTTCCTGCAGTCACCCCATTAACCCGAAGGTGGCGCTGAGACACATGGAGAGATGTTACGCTAAGGTTGGTGTACAGAGTCAGTGGAGTGTGTCCACCAGATGTCCTAACAGCAGAAAAGCCCTTACTGTAGGTGCACCTGAAAAACCCCAGTTCCAGGTGTTTGGTGGTGGGAGGTGAATGAAGGCAGGTGACAGTCAGAGGTTTTAGGACGTGGCTGCTGCTTGAAGACAGTCCCCTGGTGGACGAGACGGAGGAGGAGCAGACCTGTTAGTGTCCACTGGTCCCTCCTGATCTGCACTGACCTGCTGCAGCTTTACCCTCTGATGTGCACATGTAGAACTACCTGTTACTGTCTGAGCTGTGGCTCAGGTGGTGGAGCGGGTTTTCCTCTGACCACAGGGTTGGCCGTTCGATACCCGGCGTCTCCGGTCTGTCTGCCGACGTGTCCCTGGGCAACACACTGAACCCTAAGTTTCCCAAAGCATCTGCTGGATGATGAGGTGTAATATTCCTCTGCCACTGTTTATTATTTACTCTGTTTTGTCACTTTCTAAGTTGTTTATTTGTAGCTAATTTTATTTATTATAATTTAAAAACAATAAAATAAAGATCAGTTTGGTTTTATTCAAATAGCTTCTGCCAGTGACAGGAAGTGATGTCATGTATGACCGCATCAACATGATGACATCACCTGACTGCTGGCGTCTTGCAGCAGGCGACGCTCTTTGATATGAAACCACATCAGGCGTCAGTGAAGTGAAGAACCACCGGAGAACCACCGGAGAACCAGACCCTCACCACAGAGCTTTGTCTGAAACATTAATCACACCTGTCTCTCTCTCCTTCTGTCTCTGTGTCCAACAGTATGAGAGTCAGACATCGTTTGGTTCCATGTACCCGACACGTATAGAGGGGTAAGACACCTGTCTGTCTGTCTGTCTGTCTCTCACCTGTCTGCCTGTCTGTCTTTCTGTCTCAGTTAAAGAATTGAATGATGCTGGATTAAAACCTGTCTGTCTCTCACCTGTCTGTCTGTCTGTCCCTCAGAGCCACCAGGTTGTTCTGTGATGTGTATAACCCTCAGAGTAAGACGTACTGTAAGCGGCTGCAGGTTCTATGTCCTGAACACTCCAGAGATCCAAAGGTACGTCTCTGTCCTGTACACGGGACACCACCTCACACCGCTCCTCCTCTGTGTCGCGCTCACCGTGTGTGATGGGCCGTGGTTTGTTGGTTTAATGGCAGCAGGCAGAGATCCGATCTGATCTTAGATCATCAGAACCAGATGTGATTGTGAGATCTGGGCCCAGGCCGAAGCTGCAGACTGCAGACAGACGTGTCAGAGACTGCGTCCTTTAAACTGAACTAAATGTTTAGACTCTGTCAGATTCTCTGTGTGAACACTGAGTTTACATCTCACTGAACCTGGTTGAATCCAAACCTTTGTTTTTGTTTTGCTATTTTTTTAAGAATAACTATAATAACTGAACCTAACAATATTTCATCCTGACTGGTTGCTAATAATAATAATCATAATCATAATAATAATAATAATGATAATAATAAGAGGGGTGTGTCCGTCAGGTCCCAGCAGACGAGGTCTGTGGTTGTCCTCTGGTTAAAGACGTCTTTGAGCCGACCGGAGAATTCTGTCGCGTTTCCAAGAGGAAGTGTAACAAACATTACTGCTGGGAGAAACTCCGCCGAGCCGAGGTCGACCTCGAGAGAGTCCGAGTGGTAACCAACTGAAATTACTCCTCATCAGCTTTAGCATCCACGTTAGCATGGATATTAGCCGTGACTGGTGTCCATCATGTAATCCTTCACCTTCTCTCTGTCAGTGGTATAAACTGGACGAGCTGTTCGAGCAGGAGAGGAATCTGAGGACGGCCATGACCAATCGAGCCGGTTTATTGGCTCTGATGCTGCACCAGACCATCCAGCACGACCCAATCACTACAGACCTGCGCTCCACCAAGGACAGGTAGACAGGTGGAGACAGACAGATGGTATAGAGAGAAAGATAGACAGGTAGATTTATCCCCACTTCCCTCGATGTTAATATTTCAGTCTGAGGTCACAAACCAACAAAATGCATTGTGGGAAACAGAAGCACATTGCATTCACTAAAAATAAGGGAGACCATGTCTCATAATTATGACTCATATGATGGAGATCTTCATGTGAGGAGGTCGTCTGTGTGACTTCTCACTGCTGCAGCATCATGATGCAGCTGAACCACAGGTTTCAGTCAGGAGATGAAAAACCTGAGATCGTTTTGTTGAATGAGACTCTTGTATTGTTAATGAGTCTTTGCATCGTGACGATGAGAGAATGAAATAGGGAAGTAGAGACAGTTTTGCTGTTACTGTGATAGAAGCACTTTTTAACTCAGATTGTTTCATTTTCAGATCCAGATTTTGTAAATGTCAGATGTTTTTTCTTGGAATTACAAAATACGGATTTCGTTGTTGATGTAGTTGTGATGAGATACAGATTGTGATTCAGAGGAAGGATCACAGATACAGAATGATGACCTTCCTCAGCACAGTGTTTCCTGCTCATTCATCTGATCCCACATCAGCTCGGTCGTCAGTCCGAGGCCATAAACCTGAACCACTGACTCCTGTAACTACTAATGATAAAGAACAAACAGTATTAACACTCAGCCGTGAGGTCTCCTGTAGAGCTCAGGTTTCAGACCCACACTGCACACTACGTTACTACCACCCTACCCACAATCCACCGCAAACCAGCCCCGGCACACTGACAGAGTGTTCCTGCAGGTGAACTGACGTCAGGTCCAGTTTCATTAAAGCACCTTGAAGGTGTGTGACTCACACAGGAACACTACACGCAGCTGACACTCTAACATGTTCAGGTTTTATTGCACTTAGTTTTTATCCACACTTTCTTTTCTCTGCATCCTTTTATATCTCAGTGTTTTTATACTTTATTATTTGTTCATATTGTTTTCATTAAAAACTGATGATGTTTTCAGATTTCTGTGTTTTTACTGTTGTGCA
>CM028885.1:23641333-23683833 GCA_016801885.1 Toxotes chatareus | reverse complement strand
TGCTGATGTCACTGGCCGGGGGGCGGGTCCTACTCATACTGGAGGTGAGTAGTGATGTTGAGTTTGTGTCAAATAATTGTTGTCCTCCAGCTGAAACCTGAAACATGTTGATACGATTCAGTGTGACCTCACTTCCTGTGGACATCATCGCTGATCACAGCTGATCACAGCTGATCCCGCAGCTGATCACAGCTGATCACAGCTGATCACAGCTGATCACAGCTGATCCAGCAGCTGATCACAGCTGATCACAGCTGATCCAGCAGCTGATCACAGCTGATCACAGCTGATCACAGCTGCAGTGACTGTGTGTCAGTGTAGTGAAGCATCTCTCTCCTCAGGGAGGTTACAACCTGTCGTCCATCTCTGACTCCATGGCGATGTGCACCAGTGTGTTGCTAGGAGACCCTGCTGCATCCCTGGTCACGCCCCTCCCCCCCCCTCATCACAGCGCTGTGACAGCTATCAATGAGGTCATTCGACACCACGCCCCCTACTGGAGGTCACTGAGGATACACAGTCAGTACAGGAGGGTTTGAAATATTTTATTTTGTTGTTTTATTTTTAATTTAATTTTGTTTCTTTATTTTTTTATTACATTTAGTGTTTGTTGTGTTTTATTTCATTATATTCAATTTAATTTAATTTTAACGTATTTTATTTTAGTGTTTTATTTGTTTTTATTTATTTATCACCATACTTGACTTGTCTTTCAGTCCCAGAGTCTGTGCGGGCGTCCCTGTCCTCCCTGAAGCATCGTGGGAAGCGTAGTTCTAAAGGAAAAGGCAGGAAGTCAGAGCAGAGCGGCACAGACAAACGTCCTCTGCCGTCCACAGGACCAGAGGACATGACGGTGAGACAGCATCACATCGGTGAGACAGCATCGCATCATATGTCATATCAAACACACTTCTCTGACTGTTTCCATCCAATCAGACGGAGCTCAGTCTGGACCAGCTCACTCAGGGATTGGCCAGTTTGGGCATCAGTCAAGCCTCACCCAATCACACTCCTGCCCTGTCCGCTCCAGTGGGCGGGGCCAGACCGAAGGTCCGTCTGAGTTCGGAGAAGGTCACCTGTGAAGGTGAAGTGAAGGCGGAGTCCTGCGTAACCATACCTGAGCAGAGCCAGTCAGCAGACAGCACCCTGCCTCAGGCTCAGGTGAGTTAGTCCAGTTTCATGTCTTTGTGTTTTTGTCTCCTTTGATGCGTACAGTTACCACTGTGTGTGGGCGTGTTGGTGTGTGACTTCTCCCGTCTTCCTGATTTGTTTTGTTCACTGTCGGCAGACTGTTGCCATGACAACGCCAGAGTCGGTCGCCGCTGGAGACGAGGCTGCTGGTGGAAAGGGGGCGGAGCCAGAGGCAGAAGGAGCGTGTGGTTGGTCTGTGGAGCTGATGTGTGGAGGACAGACGGACGAAGTCAGGACTTCATTTAACACAATACGTTCTTTCATACTGAGGAGACGTCTGTCTGTCTGTCTCTAATCCGTCTGTCTCTGTCTCTGTGTGTCATCAGTCCACTCTGTACGTGGTGAACCCTCTGTCCTGGTGTCCTCATCTGGATGCTGTTAAGCCCCTCCCCCCCTCAGGTATAGATGTCTTCTTGCCGTGTCAGGACTGCGGCTCTGATGCTGAGAACTGGATCTGTCTCACCTGCTACCAGGTCACCTGTCTCACCTATTCAGTCAAATTCAGCACCACCCTGGACCCACCTGGATGGAGGGTCCTTCCTCTGCTGCAGCTGATTTTCTTTCTCCTTCTCCCACTGTGTGTGTGTGTGTGTGTGTGTGTGTGTGTGTGTTTCCAGGTGTTCTGTGGTCGTTACGTTAACGAGCACATGCTGAGTCACGGTGCTGTGTCTGAACACCCGCTGGTTCTGAGCTTCTCTGATCTCTCTGTGTGGTGTTACCTGTGTGAGGCCTACATACACAACCAGGTAACTGTGTGTGTTTGTGTGTGTGTGTGTGTGTGTGTGAGACACCATTCACACTTCAAGTGTCTCGTAACAGACGAAATCCAGATCAGACTAATCTGTGACACGAGCTCCACCTTCTGCATTAAAGTGATGAACACATGAAAATCCTGTCTGTCCTGCACAACGAGAACTTTGACTCGCTGAACTTCAGACGTTTGACTTTATCATTAAAACTTTTTCATTATTTCACAAGAAACTTGTTAAAATGTTTCTGGTGTTTTTTCTGCTCAGATTCTGTTTGAAGCTAAAAACGCGGCTCACTGTGCCAAGTTTGGAGAGGAGATCCCTCCATGGAGCTGAGGAGGAGGAGGAGCGTCTCTTTTTCTGTCTCTCTTCGTTCATCAGCATGTGATTGGACAGTTCAGTGCGTTGCCATAGATACCAGCAGCAGTGGTGCTACGTGGGAAATGTAATTTAATCTAGCAACGTCTACAGTGTCCCACAACTGCCAAAAAGCAAACTCACATTCAAAAACAAAAGAAGAAGTGATGTTTGGTTCATCATCATCATCATCATCAGGCTGTCAGGTCAGTTCCCTGAAAACCAACCACCAGCAGACTCTGGTTTTATTTTGGACAAAAAGCGACCAGAAAACAAAGATGGCAGTTTGAGGTCGCAGGAGTGATGATGTCGCGGACAGGCCACGCCCACAAACAACAGCACAGCAACACAGGTTTTCAAATGAACTTTTGAGTTTGAAAATTTCTGTCATCTGCTCATTTCATCCTCAGTATTCGTTGTAAATATTTGTAATGTTCCTTTAACTGATCTGCTCACGTGATCAGCTGATGGATCAGGGTTCTCCCAGGGAGGAGGGGGAACCCTGAGGGGTCGGGGTTCTCATAAGAAGAATCCTGGTTTCTTCATTCTGTGCAAATTTCCATCAAACCTCCTGCTGTGGTTTTCTAATGTCACGGAAAACAAACACACACACTCACACACTCACACTCACTCACACACACACACACACACACTCACACACACACACACACACACACACACACACACACACACACACACACACACACACACACACACACACACACACACACACACACACACACACACACACACACACACACACACACACACACACACACACACACACACACACACACACACACACACACACACACACACACACACACACACACACACACACACACACACACACACACACACACACACACACACACACACACACACACACACACACACACACACACACACACACACACACACACACACACACACACACACACACACACACACACACACACACACACACACACACACACACACACACACACACACACACACACACACACACACACACACACACACACACACACACACACACACACACACACACACACACACACACACACACACACACACACACACACACACACACACACACCACACACACACACACACACACACACACACACACACACACACACTCACACACACACACACACACACACACACACACACACACACACACACACACACACACACACACACACTCACTCACACACACTCACACAAACAATCACACACACACACACACTCACACACTGTTTTACAGGTGGATTTTTACATTTCTGCGTTTTCTTGAAGCTAAAAGTCAAAAATCTAAATATGTTTTAAAACTTTCTTTGAAATCAGCATCAAGAAAACAAAGTTTGTAGAAAACACAGGAAACGAGCTGAAATGTCTGAGTCTGCTGCAGCTCTGAGACATCCTGTCCCTCCGGGAGTCTCCTGTAGCTGATGAAACCTGCAGCAGGTTTTGTGTTTGAGGTGCGTTTGATTTTTACACCTGTCTGTGCAGTATTCTGTCCTTTCTCTGCCTGTTTGAGATTAAACGTGTTTGTACGGACGGATGTCTCCTGCGTCCCGTTCCTCCGGAGCAGGACAAACCTCAGTCTGCATCCTGAGACTGAAACTTAGCTCCGTCTTCAGTCCACACAAACTTGTGTTGTGGATTCAGTTCATCTGAAACTGCTTGTCCATCAGCTGATGAAGGAAACGAGAGGTTGGTGAAAGCTCCAGAAACAGCAGGTGAGTAAGATGAGTTTGAGTGTGATGAGCACCTGGACAGACTTCCGAGCCTCCCTGCCTGTAAAACAGCCTCACCGGCGGTCTGATGACGTCACGTGACGCCAGCATCAGGACAGCGTCCCGGACTCAGCCGTCCTTCCCGGGTCCGTCTGCAGGGGGCGCTGTGGCGGAGCTGCTTCCAAACGTTGGACAGAAAGGAACGGGAGCTGAAGGAGCGCGTGCCTGTCGTTCAAACGCCCGCGAGGAAAATCGAGTTTGCAACCAGAGACGGGATCATCAACATCCGGGCGTTTAGAGCTGCATCCTCCCTCCACCCGCTCCATCCTCTCCTCCGCCTGCATCCCCCCATCCTGCAGACAGACGGACAGAGAGACAGACAGGCTCAGCTCAGGTTTGTTTCTTCTTCTCGTCTTTCAGCTGCTGAAACGCGTTTTTCTATAAATCACAGCGTGCGTGTGTGTGTGTGTGTGTGTGTGTGTGTGTGTGTGTGTGTGTGTGTGTGTGAGATGAACGGAGGTGATGATGTAACCGTCGGTACCGTGCTTGTTTTGATTTCTGTGATTCTGTCACGCGCTCACTGCAGCTCTTCATCCGGTCACCTCAGAGAGAGAGAGGCAGAGGAGTCAGGAACAGTGTGAGACAGCAGTGAACTGTCTTCTGTCCTCAGCTCGTCCTGGAGGTGTGAGATGTGTTGAACCTCAGAGCTGCTGCTGCAGGAACATCTGCCTCAGCAGCTGTTTCACTGTAAACACTGACAGTGACGCTGCTGCTGAGGGACGAAGCTCATCAGGCCACAAACATGAATGTATACATTTTCATTGGTTCATTCATCCATTCATCTCTGCTGGTCTGGCTCACATTAATGAAATGGATAATATCATTATGAGCTGTGGTCCCTGCTGTTTCCCATCAAACCTCCGTGTTTGTCTCTGGTCCAGTCGTCATATTAAAGGTCGTCCTCTGAACCTGCAGCTGATCCTCGTGTGTAGTTACAGGTACGATCCAGTAAATGTGTTTAAACAGCCCAGTGATATCATCCTGTCTCTCTCTCTCTCTCTCTCTCTCTCTCTCTCTCTCTCTCTCAGTCATGTCGGTGTCGCCCGCCCTCACCGACCTCTCTCGTCTGTATCAGACGGAGTTTGTTCGGAGTGCCCGGGCGGTCGGCGTCCTCTGGGCCATCTGTACACTCTGCTTCGCCATCATCCAGGTGGTCGTCCTGGTGCAGCCGTCCTGGATCGGCACCACGGACACCAAGCACCAGGGGACACCCAGCGGGACCCTGGGACTGTTTGAGGTGAGAGGAGACACATGAAGACAGACTGGTCTGATGAAACTAGATATTCCCTGCAGTCACGTTTACCTGTAACCTTCACCTGTGTGTGTGTGTCCCTGTATGTTGTCAGGTGTGTGTGGAGTCGGACTGGCCGGTCCCTGACTGTCGTGGTGGTCTGTCCAGTCTGTCTCCTCTTCCGTCCTTCCAGTCGGTGGCGGTGTTGGTGGGAGTGTCCTTGTGGGCGGTGTGGACCAGCGTCCTCTGTCTCTGTCTCTTCCGGTTCTGCAGCGCCGCAACTGTCTACAAGATCTGTGCATGGTTGCAGCTCACAGCAGGTCAGAAACATAGTTACTGGTTCTACTGGTCCTAAACCAGTAACACTGAGACTGCTCACTGTTGGTCAGTCAGTACAACTGGTCTTACTGGTTCTACAGGTTTTACTGGTACCCGTATTGTTGCTGTGGGTTCTGTTTGTACTGGACAGGAGAACATGTTCACTTTCATTTTATTGTCTGTTTATGTTTTATTGTTTATCTGTGACTTTTTGCTTTAGCAACATGTTGGATCCAAAACATCATGTCAATAAAGTTATTTCAATTCAAATTAGACCTCAGAACATGATGTGATGGACGCACTGAGGAACAGAAGAACAAGGACAAATGAGAGACAGGAGATGGACAGAGGATTCATTATTTCAATACAGGAACTCTCTTGCTTCCTGTCTGTCTCTCTTCCTTCCTGTCTGTCTCTTCAGGTTTCTGTCTGGCGCTGGCCTGTCTTCTGTTTCCAGACTCGTGGGAGAGTCCTGAGATGAGAACTCTGTGTGGAGACTCGGTGAGTCACCGCAGGAGTCAGGTATTGATCATGTATTGATTGATCTATTTTCCCTGAACGGACACGAAAACAGTCAGATACACAAAATAAATACAGAGGACGGTCAAATGTAAACGTGTGGTTGTTCAGCATCGACCTGTACTGATAACACTGGTCCCGTGTTGATGACACCGATCCTGTATCTGTCTCCAGGTGGGCAGTTTCTCTCCAGGTAACTGTTCGGTCCACTGGGCCTATATCCTGGCCATCCTGGGTGTTCTCGATGCCGCCATCTTGGCCACGTTGGCGTTCGTCCTCGCCAATAGACAGGACGCCCTGCTGCCGCCAGATGCAAAGGATGGTGAGGGGTGGGCGGGGCCGGGGGCATTGCTGTTAACTACACTGACAAACCTTTACGCAGAGTTTCACAGTGACACTGTGTTTGTTTACAGTGACCACAGGTCTGCTGATGTCAGCGTGAGGTCAGCAGGTGAGTCTCTTCTTCTCCTGTCTCTCTGTCTCTTTAACACACAAACATTTAACTCTCTTTTTTTCTTCCTCTTTAGTTCTGTTTGGTCTTCACTTCTCCTGATCCCTTCATCCTTCACATCATCATCATCAGAGGAGGAGGAGCTGTCATTCTGTTCTCTGTGTCAACATGGCCGCTCTGCAGTGACACCACAAACAGAAGCATGTTTTATGAAATCATCTTCCGTCCTTTAACAGAGGTCATAGTGTGAAACCTGTCGCTCGGTAACTAGTACTAACTAGTTTAAAACTAGTGATTTACCAAATCAGCTTCAGACTTCAGAAAGGTCTCAGTAAAGACTTAATAAATTAGGAAGCAGAGTCAGTTACAGCTCTTCAGTGATGTTCAGTGTGTTACTGACATTACAACGTTTTGTGAGTTGAGTTGTAAATTGAGTTTCAGGTCTCGGGTCACGTCTGGCTGCTGCTCTCCATCGGCCTCACTGGCTGCAAATGGGTAACGTTAGCTTTACATTAGCTTGACAGCACGACACATTAGTCCGAGAGTTCCACCCGCAGTTAGCAGCTGCGAATACCCTGAGACTGGGTTGTGGTGAAAGTTGTTTAAATTTAGTGATGATGAAAGTCCGCGGAGTAAACACCGACGTTAGAACGAGGCTACGTTTGGACAAACAGCCGCGGCCGCCGGCTCCTGAACCTCAGAGGAAGATCTGAGATTTATTCCATTTTTTCTGAATCTCATGTTTCAGACAGATATCAGTTTCATGGCTGTGCAGCCTAGCTTACAACAACAGCTTGAAGCAGGGAGAAATATTAGTTAGCTTAGAGTTAGCTTCCAGTCCAGCTAGCTTCCTGGAATTGACCCGTGGCAAAGAATGAGTTGACTGATATTAACTTGTCAGCATGGCCTTTGACCTTTAAGGCACATAAATGAACCCATCAGGCAGTTTTCCCTCCATTAAGTCTTCCAGGCTGAACTTCTGTTTGTTGTTTATCAGGTGATGTTGCTCTGTCATTAGATTCAGTTTAACTGTCAGAAAAGTTCAAACTGTAGCAGATTTTATTTTCATGGAGCATGTGTGACTGTAATTACATAAATGTGATGATCGTGTCTCTGCATCTGTGAAGTGTTTTTATTGGTGAGAAAATTCTTAAATTAACTGGTAAGACTTCAGTCCAACTGCAGCCCGACAACCTGCCTCTGCACCACATGGAAGCTGCTGTCAGGCATCACAGAGGCTGAGGTGAGTCGGAACATGGCTCAGCAACCGGACCAAGTGGTGCAGAAGAAGGATGTAGTGACAGATGTAACAATCCCAAGTGACAGCAACATCAGGAAGAAGGAACATGAGAAGCTCCAAAAACGCCAAGGGCTGAAAGAAGAGTGAGAAAAGATGTGGAAAGTGACGGCAGCAGTGCTACCTGTGCTGAGCAACACCTGAGATCTCTGTCCACAGGAGTGCAATCCTAGGACTAGACTCAAGCTCCCAGGCCTCTGGTGGAGGAGCTGAAAGGAAAAAAGACACCACCTGCAGGGCAGAGTGGGGAAGTTTTACTTCTACGTATGTGAATATTTCTTTAGCAGAGACAGAAGAAAACAGTGAACGTTTGTGGTGGATACTGACTTTATTTCAGCGAGAGATGAATAAAAGTTTTTAGTTCCACTAGACAGACGAGTGATCACACTGACAGAGCTGCTGCACACAAGCGTAAGTACATGAACGCAACAAGGACGAACCAATCACAGAGCTAATGAGCCGTCGCCACGGTTACCATCAATGTCCATCATCTGTGTGAACGAAGCTGGACTTAGTGTGCAGGTGCTTATGAAAAGAAATCTTTCGAATTTGTTTCCTAAAAATAATTTGTTTATCTGTGAGCTATAAATATATTTCCTAAAAAAGCCAATGGAGTTTGGTCCTGATGTTAAAGGAGATGGACACAGTGTTAGCTGCTGTAGTCCTGAACCTGCTCATTAGTTTTTGAGTTTTTAAGAAAAACTAGTAAATGATGTGAAATGTGTCAGACACAGACGTCAGTCTGCGTTTTCACAGGAGTCTGGCTCATGTGTTGGTCTGAGGAGTCGCTCTGATGGACACTGACGTCACTGACCTTCATCATTTCCTCTAAAAACCTCAGATATCACCAGCAGGTTCTTCACGACTGTGGCAACTAACACTTCCTCCATTTCCCATAGTTAGGACCAAACTGCGTCGACCTGTCAGGGAAACATCCTGGTAATTTACAGCTGGACATCAGGTGTAAACATTAGGAAATTATGGGGAAAGTGAAATAAATCAAAGGTTTTCCCTCCTAAAGAAACTGAACTCTGAAACATGAGCAGCCACGTGACCGTGAAAATCTCTTAAACGTTAAACTCAAAACTTTCAGGAAACGTTCAAGGAAATTTTTAGGAAACAGATCAACAGAATAAGATGATCCAGAGGTCATGACCTCTGTGTCCCTGACACTAAACCAATCATCCTCTCCAGGAATCAGGAACATACAGCAGAATACACCTCCTCCCCCTCCTCTCTCCTTCTCTTCCCTCCTCCCCTCCCTCCTCCTCCTGTCTTCCCTCCTTTCCTCCCCTCTCCTTCTCCTCTTACTCCCTCATGTACTCCAGAATCTGATCGATCAGTATCTGGGGGTCGTAGTTCAGGGCAGATCTCCTCTGACGCCTACGACTCCCATGATTCAGTTCTTCCACAGCTGCGGTTGCCATGGTGTCGATGCGTTTCATCCTCTGCAGCCCAGTGGCGGGAGGGCGGAGCTTCTCCTCCTCTTCCTCCTCCTCCAGCCTCTTCACTCTGAGGAGGGGGGGGTTGTTGCTAGGCGATGGAGGAGCCATGTCATCCAGGGAACGCCGGATTCTCCTGTGGGCGGAGCCAACAGGTTCAGCTGCAGTGACAGGCAGGTCCCTCCTCACACGGCGACCGGAGGACATCACCGGGGCATCGTTTGGGCCAATGCTGGACAGTATCCTAGCAACCAGACGTCTGAGGAGGGGACACAGGCGTCGTTAGCGCTTAGGTTTTCGGGAAAGCATAAATAAAATTTTGAAAGTGGAAATGTTTTGAGAAAAATATCTTGTTTTAAACATCATCTTTTTTATCACAGTGTCACGAGACGTGGAAAGAAAATGTTGAAGAAAAAGTTGCGTGATGTAATAAACCCGTGACACAGTCTGTTCATATATGTGATTTCTATGTGTTTCGTCCTGATATGTTTCACTGATGATGTGAATCCTGCCTCTGTGTGTTGGACTGGTCACCTCAGAGTGTCCCGGTCTCTGTTCAGTCCGGATGAGACTGGCGCCCCCTGCTGGAGTCTCTCCTGTCTCGCTCTCTCCAGCAGAGTCTGAGCCAGCTGCGGCTCCATCCTGACAATCACGGGTCAAAGGTTATTACTGATAACTGTCACCTGACAAATGTCAAACTTTCATGGACTCACCTGTCCAGGAGGCCCCACCAGGCGGCCGGGGGCTTCCCCATGCTCATACCCCGTCCCGTCTCATCGTAGTCTGGAGGGGCCGGGCCCTGGAAGTCCCCTGGTGGCCCCTGATCATCCTCCTCCTCCTCCTCTTCCTCAACCAACTCCACGTCTCCCGGGCCGACCAATCCTGCACTCTCTGCCTCGCTCAGTAGGCGGAGCAGAGCGGCCAGGTAGGCTGTGGAGACAGTTGATTGGTTCGTTACTCATGTTTTCTTTCGCTGTAAACCAACACAAGTATACTGATGATTTACTGATGATAAAATGATCCACAGATACGATTTTTAAATCCCACTGATAAACTCCCCGTTAGCTCAGTTGGTAGAGCACAAGGGCCCACCACCCATGGGAGGTGCTGTAGGACTTCAATGCATTGTGGACAGGGCGGCAGTCGCCCCTGTGACCTGGGCCTGGACCCAGGTAAGCGGCAGGTAAACTTTTTTTTTTCAAAAGTCAAAATGTTTCAGGAAAGAACTCCAAAACCTTTCTCATTCTTTGGTGGCTTTGCTGCTAACCAACCTGCTCGCTGCTCCTCTTCCTGTTCCCGCCTCTGGTCTCTCTCCACCAATCGCAGGGCCTGCTCCAAGCCCCTCCCCTTCCAGTTATCTGATGGGTAGTACAGGTCATTGGCCCTGCCTCCTCCCTGCGTGACAGGATATGACATCATCTGGTCCTCATAAGGCAGCAGGTTACGCAGGTCTCTGCGCTGGCGTCTGACTCCACCCACCGATACGTCCAGGCCACGCCCCCCGCCGCGAGCTGCCGGTAGAGACTGAGAGAGAGGGGTCAGAGGCTAGAGGTCATTTACTGAGTACTAATCACTCGCTGACCCCTGACCCTGACCCAAACCTGAACTTTGTAAGGTTTATAACTCAAACTGGTCCTCATAAAGCTGCAAGTACACACACACACACACACACACACACACACATCAGACAAACACAGATCTGCATCCTGTTTACTCACAGTGTCCATCAGAACAGACGTCCAATAGCCAATCAGAGAGCAGGATTCTCTGATGCCATTTAACTCATTCAGATGAAAGTGATGGAGTCTGATTTCATTACTGTGCATTACTCTGATGTAACAGAGTGTGTTCATGTGTGTGAGTTAAACTGATGAAAGTCCTGCTGGTAAAAGATGAAACCAGCAGCTGAGTGGTGCAGTGTCTTTTGTCCCTGGGTTTTGCCTCTCAGGCTACATTCAGGCTGCCTCAGCTTACTGCCAGCAGGTGTCAGGACTGTATGCAGCCTGCAGACACTACTCAGGGCTCAACAAAGTCCTGAAAACGACGTTATTCAGTGGTTCAATTCAATTCAATTCAATTTTATTTATTCAGCTCCTTCCACAATCAAAATTGTCTCAAAGCTTTACAGAGACTCAGAGTCTGAGCCCAGAGCAAGCACTGAAGGCAACAGTGGCAAAGGCTGCATCAAACGAAGATGTTGTTCTTCATAATGAAAATACAAACACACTGTTTATTATTGTTTATTGATCCAGATTCTCTGAACATGGTTCTCTGACAACAACTGGTCTCTGAATTCAGAGTTTACACTGAGTCTGTGATGAGACGTGTCCTCACTCACGTGATCCTCCGTTTTCTTGTTTTGTTTATTTGTTTGTTTGTTTGTTTGTTTACTCTCCCAGACTTCATTCTAAATGAGGTGAATCTTTGAGGTCTCAGGTCCTGTTCAGACCCGGTATCAACCTGCGCAGGTTCACGGTCACGTGGCCAGATCTGAGACACGGCAGGCCGGATCGCGCAGACCACACGTGGTCTGGGCCGCACTGAAGGACCGCCTACTCACCTGGCGTCCACAGTGTGAGCGGAAGTACGTTTTGAATGTAAAATACAAGCCGCGGCCGCCTTGTCACCTCTGTCCCGTGACAAAGTTTACATAAAGTTCTTACTAACACGGAGGAAGAGGGCGCGAGGATCCGATGAGCTACATGAGAACACGCTCTCAGATTGAGTGACGGACTGACCGAGGTTTCACCTGAGTGGAATCAGCCAGGTGAGCGTCCTTCAGACGGACCGAGGAGCAGCCGAGCGCACACCTGAACGTAGCACAGGTGAGTGTCTCTACCTGCCTCGTGATTGTTTCTGAAGCAGTTTCCTGGTGTTTTCTGTGGTGAGTGACTGAGCTCAGGTAATGAACGGTTCACCTGTGGACTGTAGTCAGAACCGGTAAGCGTCTCCGGTTCATCGGGATCTGCAGGATTCTGCTCTTTGAGGATTCGAGGAGCAGAATCCGGTCGTTTTATAAACCGAAAATCAAGTCCCCAGATCTGCAGAGTGATGAGTGACTGTGTCCTCTGGACCCCCGTCCACCTGCTGCACAGGATTCATTCCCGGCCTAGTCCAGCACCAGGACCCAGGAATGAACTCACCACATTAACTGTCGGCTGATGTGTGTTTTCGCTCAGTGTGTGTGTCTGTGTCTGTGTCTGTGTGTGTGCATGCTGTCGGTGTCCAGGGAAACGTGCTGTTGCCATGGCAGCATAACGAGCTGTTCTGTTCCTGCCTCCACTGATTTGATTGGTCCTGAGTTTGTGTGTGTGTGAGAGAGAGAGAGAGAGAGAGAGGTGATGATGGTGATGGAGTGATACTGATTAAAAAGAAGACAGTTATTGATCAGGGTGAGTCCTGCAGCTTTAGGCTGATCAGATTTATTCTTTCATCACCAACCAATCAGCTGGACAGGTTTATCCTAATGTTGGATTTACAGTGAATCAGCAGTCTGATCAGTGAGTCAGCAGTTTCAACAGTCAGACGTGTGTGATCGGTGTGTGATCGGTGCCTGATCGGTGTGTGATCGGTGTCTAATTGGTGTGTGATCGGTGCGTGATCGGTGCCTGATCGGTGTCTCATTGGTGTGTGATCGGTGTCTCATTGGTGTGTGATCGGTGCGTGATCGGTGCGTGATCGGTGTCTCATTGGTGTGTGATCGGTGTGTGATCGGTGCCTGATCGGTGCCTGATCGGTGTCTCATTGGTGTGTGATCGGTGTGTGATCGGTGCCTGATCGGTGCCTGATCGGTGTCTCATTGGTGTGTGATCGGTGTGTGATCGGTCATCGGTGTGTGATCGGTGTCTGATCGTGTGATCGGTGTGATCGGTGCGTGATCGGTGTCTCATTGGTGTGTGATCGGTGTGTGATCGGTGCCTGATCGGTGCCTGATCGGTGTCTCATTGGTGTGTGATCGGTGTGTGATCGGTGCGTGATCGGTGCCTGATCGGTGTCTCATTGGTGTGTGATCGGTGTGTGATCGGTGCGTGATCGGTGTCTCATTGGTGTGTGATCGGTGCGTGATCGGTGCGTGATCGGTGTCTCATTGGTGTGTGATCGGTGTGTGATCGGTGCCTGATCGGTGCCTGATCGGTGTCTCATTGGTGTGTGATCAGTGTGTGATCGGTGCGTGATCGGTGCCTGATCGGTGTGTGATCGGTGTCTGATCGGTGTGTGATCGGTGAGTCATCACAGGCCAGAGCTGAGTAACTGTCCGGTCACAGCAGAAGCTTCCTCTCCTCTTCAGCGTCTCTGACTTCCTGTGTTTCCTGATGTTCACTCAGCTGTGCTGCAAACACATTGGTCACATTTACAGAAGAAGACTGTAGTGATGATGATGATGATGATGATGATGATGACAGAGCTTCAGGCTTCAGGCTGTAAACTGTTCAGTGATTAGAAACCTTCTCTGCTGCTGACCTTAGAACTAATGCATTCAGGTTTAATTTCCTGCTGTTTATCAGGTAAACACTCGGCTCAGGTGCAGTGTGATTGATGACAGTAATATCTCAGAGGCTGCATCAGTACAGCAGGAGCGTTGTGTCTGTGACTCTGAGTGATGATGAGCCGTCAGCAGCTCGGGGAGGAGGGGGAGGGGAGGTAATAATGAGTCCTCTGAGGAGCATCATTCTGTCTGACTCACTGGGTTTGGATGGAAATCGGTTCATGTTGCTGATGTGGTTCCTGTGTGTAGTTTGCCGCCTCTGTCATGCACTTTAAAGCAAAGTGTGTGAGCTGAAGCAGAGCTCAGAGCAGAGTCCTGCTTCGTGCTGCACAGATTTTCCACTCAGGAAATGTTATGAGTTTATAGAATAAGATGCACTGTCACACATTACAGCACCAAACAGCATCAACTTTGATTATCCAAAGTTATGTGATCAGTTTCTCACTTTGTCAGTTTCATCGTCACATTGTGAGAAGCTGAATCTCTGGGTTTGGACATTTGGACATTTAAAGACATCACTGTGGACCTCAGCCAGCTAGCTAACCACACGTCCTTTGATACTGCAGCGATTCTACTTTTACATACGTATATAAGGATCAGAGCACTTTGATTCAGACTGTTCTATACACAGACGTACGGCACACACACACACACACACACACACACACACACACACACACACACACACACACACACACACACACACACACACACACACACACACACACACACACACACACACACACACACACACACACACACACACACACACACACACACACACACACACACACACACACACACACACACACACACACACACACACACACACACACACACACACACACACACACACACACACACACACACACACACACACACACACACACACACACACACACACACACACACACACACACACACACACACACACACACACACACACACACACACACACACACACACACACACACACACACACACACACACACACACACACACACACACACACACACACACACACACACACACACACACACACACACACACACACACACACACACACACACACACACACACACACACACACACACACACACACACACACACACACACACACACACACACACACACACACACACACACACACACACACACACACACACACACACACACACACACACACACACACACACACACACACACACACACACACACACACACACACACACACACACACACACACACACACACACACACACACACACACACACACACACACACACACACACACACACACACACACACACACACACACACACACACACACACACACACACACACACACACACACACACACACACACACACACACACACACACACACACACACACACACACACACACACACAGACACACACACACACACACACACACACACACACACACACACACACACACACACACACACAGACACACACACACGCACACACAGCAGTCATCAGGTGACAGGAAACATACTGTAATCTGTGTAATGTGTGGCCCTGTTGCCGTGGGTTACCTTCCTCTGTCGCTATGGTGATAGGAACTGAAATGTTCCTCTGGTCACAGTAACTGCCCACACACACACACACACACACCAGTCCCTTACCCTAACCTGAACCTAAACCAGGTCTGCACCCTCAGACAGCCCACTGAAGGTGAGAGTCCTCACAACCTCAAAATGTCCTCTCTGCGTCAAAAACGTCTTTGCCGTTTCTCTTTATCAATAAATCAATAACTAATACATCAAAACCAGAAAATGCATAAACACACACACATACTGTGATGTCACAGTGCTGACAGTCAGGAAGATAAACAGCAACATCATTCTGCACCATGTTCATGTTACCGTGACGACAGCGATGAATTAGCACATACGACACACACACATGTAAACACTCTCTCTCTCTCGGGCTGCATGTCCGGCGGCTGTGACTCGTCCTTACCTGGGCGGTGTGGATCAGAGCGGTGCTGAGCAGCAGGAGGCTGAGGGACGCCATGCTACTGACTGAACACACACACAGACACACACTGACGCCGTCTGCAGCCACTGATAACAGCGGGAGAGGGGGAGGACGGGAGGGAGGGGCTACAGGGATGAGGAGAGAGAGCGAGAGGGAGGGGGAGGGGAGGGGAGGAATGATGACGAAGGAGAGGAGGCAAGAGGTAGTGAATAGATAAGGAGGCGAGGCTGTGAAGGGGGAGACAAAAGAGAGGGAGGAGAAGAGGAGAGGAGAGACAAAGTAAGGATGGATGGGACAAGGGCTCAGTGAAAGGAGGGGGAAGGAGAGAATAGATGGATGGCCAAAGGAAAATGTAAGGACAGATAGGAGAGGGAGGAGCTATATGAACAGATGAAAGGAGGAGAAGGAAGAAGAGGAAGGAAATGTGGAAGCTATGAGAGACTGAAGCAGAGAGGAGAAGAAGAGAAAAGGAGTAAAGAGGCAGAGGGAGGAGTGGGGGTGGTGAGGAGGGAGGAGGAAGAAGAGGGATGAAATGAAAGAGGGAGGGAGGAGAACTGGAGTGAGAGGAGGAGAGTGTGTTCATTCAGTGCTGCAGTAATTCATCCTTTCATCCTGTCCTCCATTTCCTCAGCTCAGCTGAGGGGAGCTCGCTCACTCACTCACTCACTCACCCACTCAGTAATTTACTCATTTCTTTATATTCCTTCTAACATGAAGTCAGTTGTTCATTTATCCATTTCTGTCCCTCACTCAATAATTCATTCATTCTTTATCATATTCATATGTTCATTCATTTACTCACTCACTGATTCACCCCTTCACTCTTGTGTTCACCTCATAAACAGACACAGAATCAGAGACGAGTTTGTCATTTATTGAAATTTTCCACTGAATAAACACAAGGGGGGGCTGAGGTCGGGGTAGGGGGGGCACGTCTCCATAGCAACAAGTCACACACACATCATTATCATCAACACTGTCAACACCGTCGCCATGGTTACTGATGCTGAGTAGAATATCATCACACAGAAAGTTACATCACAGAGGCAGAGAGGAGAGTCACAAAGAAGAACGACAAGAAGGAGGAGGACGGGGAGGGGTGAAGAAAAAGAATAGGAGGGAGAGGAAGAAAGGGTAGGAGAAAAAATAAAATGGGAAGAGAACAGGAGAAGAAGAGCAGGACAAGAGGAGGGAGGAGAGGGGAGGAGGAGATGAAGGAGGAAGAAACTGGAACAGGAGGAGAGGCGCTAAAAAGAAGAAAGGGAAGGAGGTAAAAAAGAAGAGAAGAAAAATGAGTGAAAGAGAGAAAGAGTAAGATAAAGAGAAAAAATAAGAGATGAAGTATGGACAGGTAACACACACACACACACACCTGTAGAGGAGAACAGGAAGTAGAATCACACTGATCATCAGTTACTGTACAACACGAGCAGGAAACACATCACCATGCTGAGGAAGATACCGACGCTAAAAACAGCTTCACTGTCCGAAAAACAACCAAAGAAGAAGAAGCATCAAGTTTTTTTTCCCCTTTTTTTCAGACTTTTACAAAAAACTGCTCACGGCTGCTGCTGATTGGCTGTGAGCTGAGAAGAGGACAAATGACCCCTCTGTCCACTGACAGAAACGTCCGTCTGTCATAAACTAATGATAAACTGTTGTTTATCATTACGTAGCATGCTAACGTGGCTGGACATGTGTCCTTATGGTCCACATTAGCTGATACTAGCTGCAAACATCTCGAGCTAACGCTAGCTAACCACGGTAACTGTAGAGTTTACAGCATCGTTTAGCTTCTTTAATGGAAACAGATTATCTGGATGGAGAACAGAGAACTTCCAGCAGTGGAGTCAGTGTGTGCGGCTGCTGTTCACACACACAGCACATTCACCTTAAAGGCCCTTTATTGTGAAAATGGGTTTTGATTGTGTTTTATGATTTGGGATATGTAAAAAAATAAAAGCTGTGAAAAGATGAAGTCACTTCCTTCTGCCTTTGCTGCAGCTTTACAACAATCTGTTCTGGTTTCCACGTTGACCAGATAACCAATAGTTGGCCAGCAGCTGAGCTAGCGATCTTAACCGCTAGCTAACGGTGGTGATGCTAATTCGTGCAGCATTAAGTGACTGCACAGTGCGCAACAAGATCTGTGACACAGTTAAATCTGAACGAGCAGTATCAGAACAGAGTGTGTTGTATGGTTTGGTTTGTGTGTAGTGGACGTATACGGACACGTTTTATTTTCCGGTCTCTGCTCTGGACACTGCTGAGGAAGTCTGACTCTGTCTTTACATTTAGGAAACTTCTTTAACTCTTGTCTTTGACTGGATACTGAGCCAAGATCCCACAGAAACAGTCCTGAGTCAGTGAGGTGGTGTTATCACCATCTCGATCACAGGCAACGAGGAAAAGACCTGATGGTTACCGTGGTTACCGCTCATGTTTTTCAGGCTCCGGCAGAATGGCTGGGAATATGCTGCAGTAGAAACCAGAAGAGCCATCTGATTTTAGTTTGGTTTCGTAAACCGAGGATGCAGTGAGAGTTCAGACGGATGCTTCTGCAGTGTTTGTCCTCTCCACAGATAAACTGATCTGAGAGCAGCAGCTGGAATGTGACACACAGAACGAAACTCCAGCTGAGTCCATTGATCAAACACATAAACAGTGCAAACTGTAGTGACCAGGAGCTGTTTTGGATCCAGTTTCCACTCGGTGTCACCACGAAGCTGGAATCTAGACTGGGTTTACTGCATCTCCAGAATGACATCACTGCCTGTGTTGATATTTACATGCAGCAAGACAAACAGCGAACAGGTGGGAGGTGATGTTGGTGGAGGCAGGGCTGTTGGATTGGATCCAGTTTGATCTGGTTCTCATTTGGTTCAAATCTGTTTTGAATCTGGTTTGGATCTCATCAGTGTGAACCCAGTCTGAACAGCTTTGTGACTGGCCGATGCAGAATCTGGTTTGTTGATGTTGGGGGCGGGGCATATGATGGGGGTGGGGAAGATCCTTGGGTTCAATAGGAAACATGAAGAAACCATTCAGTCTTATTATATATCTGTTCAAAGTTATATCTATACAACACAAACATACATTCTCTCCACAGATTATGCACTGTAATATGAATCTATCTCGTATTAACATCAGCTGTTTGTGTTTGTCAGTGTTGTTGTTGTTTGGTGCTTTGTTAAAGTTGTGGATTTGTTATTAGAACTCTCTTTTTAACCATTTACACATCAATTTATTATATTGAACATCTAAAATCCCCCCAATTTAACCTCCCTCCCCTGCCACCGCCCCCCCACCCCACCCCATCCATTAACTTTGCAGACAGACAGGAGTGTTGCATTGTGGGTAGGTTGCAGGCGACCCAGTCTTGTTTCACTCCGTTGCTTTCTATGAAAGAAAGACAAGAACATAAAGGAGAGTTAAAAGTCCAGAGGTGACGTTCACAGCGTTCTCTAACTGCAGCTGCAGCTCAAACAGCTGTAAGCTAACATTAACACGTTATCAGGAGCCGTGACTGTGCTTGGCTAACTTTGGTGTTTACAGTCTGTAGATGATCACTGGTGATCACTGCACTGGTCATCAGCAGCAGCAGAGCATGGGCCTGATGAAAGAGACAGACTGGATTTACTAAGGACAGTCGGTCTGCCACTTCAGAGTCACATGCGTGTGATTACAGATCTAAATAGCAACCTCTTAACAGGCGTGAACAAAACCTGTAACCATGGTAACGAGCAACATCAAATATGGTGACGAGACCAAGGAAAACCAGACTTAAATCTTAAGTTTATGTTGACGATAGCTAAGAAAACTCATATTACTGAAACGACTAAAACTAATCAGCATTTTCAACACATACTGAAACTCTAACAGTTTAATAATAAGAGCTGGAGAAACCCTTCCCTCCTCTGTCTGTGGCTCTCAGCCCTGAGTCCACTGGTTCCTACTGAAGATGGAAATCATTACAAACACTTCACAAATCTAGTTTCATTTTTTAAAGGCTCAGTCATTGGTTTAAAACTGCTGATCACTGTGGTTTTTAAACTGGAGGAATAGTGGATCTGGGGACTGTTTTCAGCGGTGGATTAATCCACATTTGGTGTTGCAGTGAGTGTTTGGGGCAGTAGCACGGTGTGTGTGTGTGTGTGTGTGTGTGTGTGTGTGTGTGTGTGTGTGTGAGAGAGAGAGAGAGAGAGAGAGAGAGAGAGACCGAGTCAGAATACAGTGCAGTGTGTGTGTTGATGGCGATGAAGGAACATGTGACCCAGTGTGTTTCACTGATGTGTTTTAATAGTTTCTGGAAACAGTGGAATTGGACGTGACGTGTCACGTGTTAGCAGCAGACATGTTGTTTTAACTGCGCGTGGGATTAAGAGACAAGAAAAAAAATCACCAGAATTATTAATCAGTGTAATGGACTCACCTGCTTCCTATCAGTTCACATCTGGTTGGAGAAGGAGGTGGGTGCCCCCTGCTGGCCGTAGCCCTGACCGTATTCTGCATCCTGGAGGAGACAGCAGCAAACAGCATGACACAAACAGAGACACACAGCAGTACACAGAGTGAATATACTGCTGTGTGGTAGTACTCTGAACAGTATACAGTGCCAGTAAAAAATCCCATTCTTCCAGCTGGACATTCATCTCATTTTCTAGTTGGAGATACAGGTTGTCAACACAAAGCTGTGTCACAAGGATTTCATTAAAAAGCCTCCATGAATTAGACAGAGCCAAACCCAAATTAAACCAGGGAATCACCCCCCCAAGGATTCTTTAGCAGTAGGCAGCAGTTCAGCTGATCACCTGGTTGTATCCTTGCTGGCTGTAGTCGGGTTGGTATCCCCCCTGGTTGCTGGCGTACGGGTCTTGTTCATATGTGCCCTGCTGGCCGTAGGCGTCCGGTGCAGCAGGTTTCCCCTGAGGAGGAGGAGCCCGCATGAAGGGAGCGATGATACCAGTCTCCTTAAAGACGAACCAGAGGTTTCCCGCCCACAGGACTAGGTTAATAAAACCAAATGCCTGGAGGAGAAGAGGATGAAGGTTATTCTTATTAGACTCTCGTCTTTGACTTTATGACAAACGGACAGTAACATAGCTTCCTTCCATCTCCTACAGCCTGGGTGTGAAAATGCCGAGCTGGAGTTACTGTTTGCCTCAATCTCCATATCTGTCACAGCCATCAACGAAAAGCAGCATTTAATTAAACCACATGATGCTTTAACAGCAGAAAGGCCAGGGAGGACCTAACCAACAGAGATCAGCAGGGACGTGGTGGCAGACCCCTCCATCTGTGTTTCTCAAAGTGAGATACTGAAACTCTGATGTCGTCATTTCTGTCCAATGATTTAAAAAAAATACCCAGACCTAATATGAGGGTCAGTCTGCTTGACGACGTCTTCAGAGCTAGGACGTGTCGTCCTGTCCTGAACCCAAACAGCCCCATCCTGCTGAGGCGTCAGACGTGGTGAAGGTCTTACCACGGAGGTGTTGAGTCCAGACATGACCGGGTCGTGGACTTCACGGCAGCGGTTGTCCTCAACGCCGCAGGCAGAGATCAGAGTGATCACTTCATCCGGGTCAGTTGCCGTCTTCACATCGGACAGACCTTTGGCCCAGGCTGCCGAACTCACCAGCCACATGAAGGCAAACACTCCAGTCACTCCCAGGTCCTAAAACACACAGAGCGTATGAGTGATGTTGCCCAGAGCTCACCTGTCACCTGGGCGGTCAGGTAGTGGAACTTACGATCAGCGGGCCCTTGTTGTTCTCCTTGTACTTCTCAAAGAAAAAGACATAGATGCTGAGAGCCGCTGTAGAGTAGAGGAAGGCGAAGACACCAATGGTGACGAAGAATTCGGCTGAGGAAGAGTAGTTGCCAACCAGGAAGAGGCGCTCCTTGTTCCCGCCCTTACAGGTGGGAGCGTCGAAATACACCTGGTGGAGTCTGACAGAGAAAGAGTTGGAATTTTTTTGGTCTGGCCACATTAGCAGCTTGACTCTGTTGATGGTGAAGTCTGTCAACATCTGTCAACAGGAGACATTCATGGTCCTCAGACCATGGACCCTAACAACTATGTCCAACATTTCTCTTCATGACAGGATGCTTCTAAAACAAATGACAGACTTCCTGTCAGAGAACAGAAGTTTAAAGAGTCGTCGCTCTCTACAGCTGGGCTCAGCTTCATGTAGCTTTTTAGCTTCTTTTAGATTCTTGTTTTGGTTTTGGGCACACTTCCTGTCTGCTTCCATCTTAGCTGTTTTTAGAGATACATCTGTAAACAGCCTGTTGAGCAGCAAACAGCAGACAGACTCAGTCAGAGAGCAGCTGGTAGAGCCACATGTTTCCCTCAGGAGCTGGTGGAGACCAAACACAGAGCTAAAAGAGAGGGGACACTGGACTGAGACTTTTTCTTTGATTTACTCGTTTCGCAGTCTGACATCGAAAGACTGAAACAGCCCGATCTGAGTGTTTTTAGCTTTGTGATCATCAGGCTCTTTGTGGCTTCCCTCTGTGTTTATCTGGACTATATCTGAGCTGCTGCACCGTTTCCCCTGAATGTGTCTCTACGTTCTTCAGTTACTTACTGTCCCAGTAACAGTCAGCCTGTGATTTCCTCTGTTTGTGTCTGAGCTTTGACTTTGTGTTCACTCTGTGTTCGGGATCTGCTGAGGCACAGACTCTGTTACTGTCAGTATTAGTAGAGGCGATGTGTTTTGTACTGACCTGAACGGATACTCAAAGTCCACGTCTATACTCAGGTCGCTCTCTGTCCGGTTCTTACACTCCACCGACATCCGAAACATCCCCGAATAACTGCCACAGGTGGAGAAGGCGAAGATGGCGAAGAACTGGTGGAGGAGGAGCAAAAGAATGTAGAGATTCTTCATGTGACAGCATCTTAGAGAGGCTTCAGAATATTCCCTCACACAGGGTCAGACGTAAAGAGCTGTAAAGACTCGCTGAGCCACAGAAACATCATCACTGTCAATCATTTCAGTAATGAAAACCAGCATTCTGTCAGATGAGAGGATGAACTGCTTCATTTCACTTCTGTTTGGGACCTTTGACTGAACACACTGTGAAGGTCAAATCACTATTGTTTTTACACAGCAGATTTACCAATAATGAGAATGACCATAGTTGCTGCTCTCGCAGACAGTGCGAACAGTTACCTGCCGCGGCAGCAGAGCTGGAATCATTCTCACCTTGTGAGTCTGTGTGTGTGTAAGATCCTGGAGTCACAGGTTGCAGCAGGATCTACTGCAGAGTAATGTGGCAGGTGTTTATCTGACATCTGTGGACAGGTGTCTCTACAGTACTGTCACCACTGTGTAAGACACGGTCACCAAACTTTACAGGTGTGTGTCTGAGGTCAGCGTGAAGGCTGGGGTCGAAGGTCAGTGTGGTCCGACCCATGTGATACCTGTACTCTGGTTTATCGTTGACACTGATGATGAGTAAAAGCCTGACTCATGGTTCCGTTGAAGGCGTCGGCGTAAACGCTGTGTTGAAGAGTTGCTTTGTTCAGAATAAGGAGTGCAGCTCCTGCAGGACCATGACTCAGCATCATCTGTCTCACAGAGGCTTTAAACTGCAGATGGAGTCAAACCCTCAACCCTCACAGTGTCAGGGCCCACAACCATCGCCATCATCATCACCATCAATCAGCAGTGCACTTATAGAGGAAGCACACACACACACACACACTGAGCAGATGGTCACAGTCAGACTCTCTGTCCAGTTCCTGCTTGGGACTGTGTGTGTGTGTGTGTGTGTGTGTGTACATGTGTTTTGTGGTTGTGTGGACATTTTGGTTCTAAATCATTGTGAGGACATGTTGTCTGGTCCTCACACCTTCAAATGGCTGTTTGAGGGTTCAGACCTGGTTTTAGGGTCCAGGGTAGAATCAGGTGTAGGTCAGGGTGAGGGGCCGAGGAGGGCCCCTGCACAGTCACAGTGTTCTCCGAGTGTTTTGCGAACATTTTCTGGATGATAATTGTGTGATGGTGAAACCACAGAGTTACAGGTGCAGAGAACTTATGAACTCACCCATTCTAAGACCTTAATGAAGCCCAGAGGAACCTTCAGAACCCGGAACTGACCCTGGGCCACCAGCTGCAGACAGACAGACAGAGAGAGAGAGACAGACGGCAGGTTTTTATTTTCATCTAAGCACAAACACTTTGCTGAGAGACAGCAGACACACCAGTTACCTGTACAGGTGCGTTAACACTGAAGGTCAGTTTTAGAGGCAGTTTGATTAAAGTAGTAGTAGTTGAAGTAACAGAACTTCCTGTCGTCACAGTATCGCAGTAACAGAACTTCCTGTTGTCACAGTATCGCAGTAACAGAACTTCCTGTCGTCACAGTATCGCAGTAACAGAACTTCCTGTCTCCTGTGACTGATCTCTGACCAGATCATTGATCCTGAGTCATTGATGCGTCAGCAACATTTTCCTGTTGTAGCTGCTCTGAGACACTTTAAATCGAGGGAGACAGGTTAGTCCTGCGGTTCCCAACCTGGGGGTCGGGGCCCTCCAGGAGGTCAGCAGGTATTTGGTGAAATGAATGATTTTCTTTCAGCTTTCCTTCACTTCTTTAAATGAAATCATGTGACGTTACGACACAGCTACACATTGATTTATCATGAGGGGCACTGCTTTAACCTCAGTGTGTTGTATTTTATCATATTTTTGGTTCTGTAACATTGAAATATTTCCGTCCCAAATGTGATGGAACAGGAAGTATCAGTGTTCAGTCTTTATCTTGTGTTGAAACAAGCAGATCAATATTATTTCTCAGGTTTCAGTCTGTTCTCACAGTCGCTGCGACTGAAGAGACATTTAATAATCAGATTTTACATCTGTTTCTATTAATGATTCCATTTAAAAATCAATGGAAACAACCAGTGGACGCTGACAAAGAGTAAATGTACTGAGACCACAGTATTCAACACGTTCCACATGAGAGCGTATTAATAAGACGACTTCATTAGAGAAACCATCAGACATCAGGTAACACACCTCTGGGATATAATGAGAATAAAATGATTGTTCGTTCAAAACTGAACGAGCCAAAAACATCTGAATAAAATCTTATTTTAGGATTGATATGTATCAATACATGATGCCCATTAATTCATCTGAAACATGATTTGTCTCATTATAGAAACATTATACAATATAATGAACAGACTGTTATTTATTAGAGGCCTACATAAGGAGACCTATAGGAAACACACGGTACGAGGTGCCAGCACCGAACAGCAGAGGCTGAACTGTGTTGTGTTTAAACACATACTGAATAAAAAGAAACACTGTGGGATTATTGATTATCACAGATGCTCTGCAGAATCCAATCCAAACTTCAGATCCTGACCCTGAAATGAAGTGATGTGGCCTCGTCACAGGCCCAGAGCCTCGTGTTGATCAAACCTGAAGAAGTGTCTTAAAACCGACTCCAGAGTAAAACAGCTGCTGTCTGAGTCTGAGCAGGAAAACTTCCCTCACTTCCCACCAGCTCTCCGCTGATCACATGACTGGTCAGAGCAGGAGTAACCAGTCAGAGATCCTGATCCATCCTCCCTCCGTCACACAGGACCGTCACATCAGAGCGGGATCTATGTCCTGAAGTCTGATGATCAGCAGAGCTCAGTGAGAAGCTGATCAGTTCTTACACAGACGTGACGATGATATGATTTTAACATCCTCGTTCTCTCCTTCACTCTGAGACCGAGCAACATTCAGGAGGAAACAGGTGGATTTTATGGACGAACTGTACGTGCTGCTGGAACATCACCCAGCTGCCTGCAGGACCCTGCAGGACCCTGCAGGTCCCAGCACTGACAGCAAAAATGATTAGTTATGTTACAGTTAACACAGCAGTTTGGAGATTAAGGCTCTGACGCAGACCCGGGGCCGAGGGCCCTCACAGGGGCCCAGCAGCTCCTCTGTGCCCTGAGGCCCCCTGTTTGGTTATTCTGGCCCCAAAAGGACCAGAATATTAAAATACATCAGAAACGCATGAAGGCAGATTGTTCCTGTAGAGGACAGAGAGATAAACGTCTGTGAGAACCCACGATTGGTTTCATCATCCGTTTAATCCACTGATTTTTCTCAATCCATCATTGATTGATTTTTTTCCTAAAATGACCTGAAAACAGTGAAAAATGTTTTTCATGATGATTGGTTGATTCCAACAATCGACCAATCAATTAATCGACCAATCGTTGCCTTCAAAAATTCATAGTGAACACATTTGAGGTTCGGTCTGAAGCAGAGGGTGTGGGGCTGATCCAGAGTCTGGACCAAGGCCACCATCAGGATATCGACCCCATGATGGAGCAGACTGTCACAGAGGGACAAACAGGAAGTGAAACAAAGAGACATTCGTGTCACAGGAGGGTCCAGAATCTGAGCCCGGTGTTTGTTGGTCTCCATCTTACAGCGACGGCTGAGGAGGAGGAGGAGGAGATGGAGGAGGTGAAGCTGGACTAAATAACGTCGGAAGAGATGAGCTGGAAACAGCGAGAACAAGTAAAACCAGAGCGGGTTCGACCCGCAACAACATCAGCATCATCAGCATCAACCAGAGCAGAGAGGAAATCCTCCTCCTCCTCCTCCGGCTGCCATTTTACACACACACGGGAGCGCGGAGCTGCTGAATATCGATGTTAGCGGACACTCTGTCTTGTTATTGTCCTGCAGACAGTGCGCAGGGTTGAAAAGTCCAGTTATTGCGCCTCAGATTCCGGAGAACCCGGGCCGCCTGAGCGCAGGGACCCGGTCTAATCCGGGTCCTCTGTGAACACGACACAAACATCACAAACATCTGCAGCATCTTTGTTTTTGATTCCTGAAAAATGCTTCACACACGAAATCAGGAGAATCAGGCTGATTCCTGCGATCTGCCGCTGATTTCTCTCATGTCTGATTCCGATCTGATCGGCGGGTCTTCGTCCTGCAGCCGCGATGCGGCCCCACACAGACGAACACCAACCCCGGCGGGCCGCCCCGAAACACGACACAAACACACCCCGGGTACGACACACGCGCACAGACAAACGCGCAGAATAAGAAGCAGAATAAAAGAAATAAAGGCTGAATGTTCAGAGTTTGTACCTGATTTACGACGTCCATCCTGCAGCCTGTCGAGAGGAGAGAGGAGATGGAGAGAGGAGGGGGGAGCAGGGGGAGGAGCGGGGGGAGGAGGGGGAGGAGGCTGAGTCTGTGTTCGCGTCATTTGTTTTTTATTTGCTGTTGATCAGGATTCAGGAGTTTCAGCAGCTCAGAGGTTTCATGAGGCGGAAGGGTTAATAACACATTCACAGCACAGCTGATTCACGTGTCATTTAAACATCTGCAGACAGGGAGCCATCGCGGGGGGGGTGTTAGATAGTATGAGGTGTTGACGTCTAATGATGACGCTGCCTTGTAAATAACCATGTGACCCGGTCTCTGATGTATTGAGCAGTCGTCTCCTCACTGAGCTGAAGCTCCAGCTGCCTTCAGCCTCCAGGCTTCCTGAGACCTGGGGATTCTCCGTTCCTCTGGATCCGGTCGGGCTCCGTCGGGTCGGGCTCCGTCGGGTCGGGTGAGGTCTGTCGGTGGACTGTAGCTCTGGCTGAGCTCAGTATGGATCTGATCTTAGAACCGTGTTCCCGTCTGGTTCCTCTGAAGTGTCAGACCACCTCAGGAGCCCCTCCCCTCCCCTCGCCTCAGCCGCCATGTTCCAGATGTTTCAGTGGATTTTAAACCCTGTTATTCATATGAAAGTGATTGTTGGTGAGATACAGGAGGTGCTTCTGTAGCTTTTATTATTTTACGATGTTCTGGAGCAGAGGGGATTGTTCGTGTTTTCTGAGTGACGTTGATCAGGGCCTCGGGCCAACACACACATACACAGATGTGTGGACTGAGTCCAGATGTTGAACCTCTGTAATTAAACAGTTTCAGGTCAAACCTGAGTGTGAAGCTTCTGCAGTGAGTCCAGTGGGACAGCAGGGGGAGCCGAGTCAGTCTGAGAGAGGCTGTGAGGCAGAGTTCAGCTGAGAGTGTGAATAAATCTGTAACCAATGAGAAGAAGCTGTTCACCTGTAGACAGACTCAGACCTGCAGGAACCTGTTTCTCATCTCGTCTTTATCCCAGATCAGATGTGAGGATAAATCCCTGCAGTGAAGCTGAGGCTGAGAATAAGCTCGATCCTTCACTCTTTACTCTGTGAAGTTTCCCTCTGTCTCTGTAGCTACCTGCTATTTACTAAGATACTTAGAGCATCATTTATTGCTCTTTGCCTCTTCTTTATGCTGAGCATTGAGCTCAGAGCCCAGATTTAAACTGACGGTGATCAACAGAAAATGAGAAGCTGCTTTTGTTGAAAATTTTGGTAAATGTGCAGTGTGAACAGCCTGGTTTGACACTTTTTAAAACTTTTATTTAACCTGTTTTTGCTTATGTTGAAAAATTTGGAAAATGCTGAATCAGCTGATCGCAGCTGGATCAGCTGATCACAACTGCTGAATCAGCTGGGATCAGCTCTCACTGGATCACTGTGATACTGAGGGAAACGTAAAAACAGCAGGATTCTGAATGAAGTTCTGCAGGCAGAGGAAGCTCAGCTCTGCCTTAATGTTGTCGCTGAGCTGTGAGTCACTGCTGCTGCAAACTACAGGAACCAACTTCCTGTTGTTTCAGCTCACCTGTACACACCTGTCCATCTCACCTCACAGTAACTTTGCCTCAGCTTTCTCCCCCTGCTCCCCCCACACAGTTTAAACCTCTGGGCCACAGACACATTTTCTGTAGGTAAAACAGTTTTTACTGCTCAGGTAAAAAGGATCCAGATTGACAGGTTAGAAACAGTAACTAAGGGGGGGCGGGGCTCAGCGGGTGGGCCTTTACAGAGGCCGACTGTAGTTTGAAAGAACATGGAACCAAACAGCATCTGTACTCAGTCTTTATTTGAGGTAAACGAGGGTTCAGACAGAGCTGCTTCTCAGCTGAACACGGCAGTTCTCAACATCTGAGGAAGACTTTTGGGGAAACCCAGGCGTGGATTTGAAAAGCCCTTAACTGCTTAGAAACTGTCCAAACTGTTGGAAAAAAAAAACCAAAATGTGAAGGAAGCACAAAATTTCAGACGAGACAAAAACATCAGCAGATTCTCTGCCGTCCGGAGTTAAACAGCTACACAAGAAAAATCCAGTTCTGTCAGAATGAATAAAAAATATCAAACATTTAAAAAAAGAAAACACACTGAACAAACAGTTTCTCCTGTCAAACAGACAAAAAAAGTCTTTTCAGTCCATCCTCTGATCGTAGACAGCTCCTTCAGGCATCAGTAAAATTACATGTCAGTAAAAGATGAGAAATAAATTTGTCCACACAGAGCGGGACGTTCAGCGCTGATGTGAGCACGGATCATCCTTCCTGCTCGGAACTGACCTAAAACCTTTCACACAGAATTTACTGCTGACTTTCATCTGAATTTCACATCAGAACGATGAAAAACTCCAGAAAATTATTATTTACTGTAAGAAAATATGAGACACAGTGGAAACAGGACTGTTTCCACGTGTGTGAAAGTCAGGAAAAGTTTATCTGCACAAGAAAAACACAAAGAACAAACGTGTTCCTCATGTTAAATTAAGCTGAAAGTCGACTGGAGAAATGAACGAGTAAATTCTGTTTCTGGTTTTAAGTTGGAAACAGCAGCAAGGATAGAACTTTGAGTTCAGCTCTAACTGTCAAACTGAATGAATAATAATACGAATGCTACCACTGAATTTCCAGCAGTGACACTTTAAAAACCATCTGTGAGTTCACATGATCTGATTCTTCTTTGAACATTGTAATAGTCAATATTAAGTTGTGCAACATATAATTTCCAGTATATGTAAATTCTATATGTACAAAATCTTTATTCCATTTTTTTTTAGAAAACCAGAACAACAGCCCGTCAAAGCAGATCTGACGCCGCAGCAGACAGCTGCATTTTGTGGTTGGTCTTTGTTTTCAGTGACACGTTAAGTCACTTCTGACAGGGGCCCCCCGGGCTCTCAGGCCCCCGGGCTCTCGGCCCCCCGGGCTCTCGGCCCCCTGGGCTCTCGGGCCCCCGGGCTCTCAGGCCCCTGGGCCTGAGTCTGGTGCCTGGTCTGATTCATCTCCTCACTGGCGTCAAACTCTGACTCTAAAAGTAAAAAATGTTCACAGACTGCGTCACCGTGACGACTTGAGTTCACTCACTCCTCCTGTTTCCTTGCTTGTTTTATCTTTTGTCTCGCAGCTCTTCTCTTTCTTCGTCTATAATCCTTCTTTCACTTCTCTTTCTCTCCTTCCTCCATCACTTCACTTTTCCCGAACAGAACTCAGAAACCGCTAAAGTTAACTTCACACTGACCTTTAGCCTCAGTCAGCTTTGCTTTGATTACTCCCCCCCCCGACACCTTTTTCTTTCTTGTCCTGTGATTGGTCAAATGACCTGTCAGTCACACCCCAACAGGTTCAAACATTACGATGCCCAGCCTCTGTCAGCCTGCTGTCTCTTGTCCCTTATTGGTCCAGAGCTTCAAAACGATGTGACGCAGGTCATCTCGTCAGCCAGCTCGTCCTCGTCACGGCCCGTCCTGATTGGCTCCTCGTCGCTGTAGAGCGCAGCAGGGTCAGTGGTGGCATTGCCAAGGAAACCATGGCTCCCCGAGCCAAGCAAGTCGCTTGCAGCTGACTCCATCTCATCCACCGTCATGTGACAAGCATCAGCAATCTCCCGCTTTGCAAACGCTACAAACTTTGGATCCCGAGCGTAAAGACCGAGACCCTCTGAGATCAGAACCTGCAGAGAGGAGAACCAATCAGTGCCTGTAGTCTGACACACAATCACCTATCAATATCAGTAATCAATGAATGCATCCTCACCGCCTCCACCAGACTGTCGGCCGATCCTCGTTTCTCGGTTAACTGAGCTCCGAGCTGAGAGGGAACTCTGAGGGTGGTGTAGGCTCTGTATGGGGGCGGTGCTGTAACATTCAGACCAAGTGTGAGGAACGTTCCCACAGCACTCTGATCACATGTTCATTAAACTGTATTGAACGCTTTTTAGTGTGTGTTTGTTCATCCTTCCTACCTGATGTCCCTGCAGGGCCACCATACCAGGCTGGTCTGGGTGCCGCACCTGTCACACTGACACCTGATGGATGAATGACAACACACCTGGTGAGTTTCAGTCACATTTTTACCCAGTGTCCATCCAACACAGCGTTGGAGCCCGTCGCTCCAGGTCAGCACCCGGCCGGTTCACAGGACTGCAGACCGACAGAGCAATCAGCTGTTCAGATATAAAACCGTTTGTCTGAGTCGCTGGGTCCGCGGTCACTCAGTGAGCACGACGTGAAGTCATGTGACATGAAGTGCCTTCTCTTGAGGCTTGGACTCTAACACCGACCCTACAGTTTCTGTAGAATTCAGGTTTAAGGAGGGCAGGTGTGCAGAGCCGCCTGTAGGTGCTTCGTATTTACAGAAGTACTCCTTTCCTCCAGAGATTTTCTGTTCCACTGTCATTTTCTCCCACTGAACCTACACTGAGTGAATACCACCTTTTATTAGAGAACTTCCAGCACAGCATGTTTATAAAAATTTCTTTATGCCTAATTTGATTGTTGTTGTCTGGGTGTGAGGCGAGCAGTGGGAAGAACAGCAGCAGCATACAACCGACTGTCAGAAGCAGAACTGTTAGCATGGAGGCTTTGATCACGTTACTGCATCCAGTCTGCTCACCTCTTCCTGCTCCTCCCTTCTTTCCCTCACCCGCGAGTCCTCCTCCCCCCCAGGGTGGGCTGCCTTCCTCCTCCACCAGGATGAGAGGGGCGTAGAGAAGGCGTCCACGCCGAGGACATGGGTTTGCCCAGGACGCTGAGGAGGCTGCTGAGGAGCGACCGGAGGAGTGATGGGACTCATAACCACTGAATGTCTGAGGGGGAGGAGGTGGAGGAGTAACACAGGAGAGTGGGAGAGGAAGAAGAGAGGTACCTGTGTTAGCTTGCGGCGTGGGGGTGAGGTGGGGCGGTGTGTAGTGGTGTATGTTACCTGCTTTAGCGTGTGGCGTGGGGGTGGGGTGGGGCCGTGTGTAGTGGTGTGTGTTACCTGGGTTAGCGTGCGGCATTGGGGTGGTGTGTAGTGGTGTGTGTGTTACCTGTGTTAGCGTGCGGCGTGGGGGTGAGGTGGGGTGGTGTGTAGTGGTGTGTGTTACCTGTGTTAGCGTGCGGCGTGGGGGTGGGGTGGGGCCGTGTGTAGTAGTGTGTGTTACCTGGGTTAGCGTGCGGCGTGGGGGTGGGGTGTGGTGGTGTTTGTTACCTGCGTTAGCGTTAGGCGTGGGGGTGAGGTGGGGTGGTGTGTAGTGGTGTGTGTTACCTGCGTTAGTGTTAGGCGTGGGGGTGAGGTGGGGTGGTGTGTAGTGGTGTGTGTGTTACCTGTGTTAGCGTGCGGCGTGGGGGTGGGGTGGGGTGGTGTGTGTTACCTGCGTTAGCGTTAGGCATGGGGGTGAGGTGGGGTGGTGTGTAGTGGTGTGTGTTACCTGCGTTAGCGTTAGGCATGGGGGTGAGGTGGGGTGGTGTGTAGTGGTGTGTGTTACCTGCGTTAGCGTTAGGCGTGGGGGTGAGGTGGGGTGGTGTGTAGTGGTGTGTGTGTTACCTGTGTTAGCGTGCGGCGTTGGGGTGAGGTGGGGTGGTGTGTGTGTTACCTGTGTTAGCGTGCGGCGTGGGGGTGAGGTGGGGCGGTGTGTAGTGGTGTGTGTTACCTGCGTTAGCGTTAGGCGTGGGGGTGAGGTGGGGTGGTGTGTAGTGGTGTATGTGTTACCTGTGTTAGCGTGCGGCGTTGGGTGAGGTGGGGTGGTGTGTGTGTTACCTGTGTTAGCATGCGGCGTGGGGGTGAGGTGGGGTGGTGTGTGTGTTACCTGTGTTAGCGTGCGGCGTGGGGGTGAGGTGGGGCGGTGTGTAGTGGTGTGTGTTACCTGGGTTAGCGTGCGGCATGGGGGTGGGGTGGGGCCGTGTGTAGTGGTGTGTGTTACCTGGGTTAGCGTGCATGGGGGGTGGGGTGGTGTGTGTTACCTGTGTTAGCGTGCGGCGTGGGGGTGAGGTGGGGCGGTGTGTAGTGGTGTGTGTTACCTGCGTTAGCGTGCGGCGTTGGGGTGAGGTGGGGTGGTGTGTGTGTTACCTGTGTTAGCGTGGGGCGTGGGGGTGAGGTGGGGTGGTGTGTGTTACCTGCGTTAGCGTCACGTGGGGGTGAGGTGGGGTGGTGTGTAGTGGTGTGTGTTACCTGCGTTAGCGTGCGGCATGGGGGTGGGGTGGGGCCGTGTGTAGTGGTGTGTGTTACCTGCGTTAGCGTGCGGCGTGGGGGTGAGGTGGGGTGGTGTGTAGTGGTGTGTGTTACCTGCGTTAGCGTGCGGCGTGGGGGTGAGGTGGGGTGGTGTGTGTTACCTGCGTTAGCGTGCGGCGTGGGGGTGAGGTGGGGTGGTGTGTAGTGGTGTGTGTGTTACCTGTGTTAGCGTGGGGCGTGGGGGTGAGGTGGGGTGGTGTGTGTTACCTGCGTTAGCGTGCGGCGTGGGGGTGAGGTGGGGTGGTACGTCCCGGGGATCGGCAGGTCGTCACTGCTCCCCTGCCTCCTCAGACACTGGATGTTAAATGAAGGTTTCCGACCTGACGGACGACAGCGAAACAAATGCACCCAGTCAGTGATGATGTCACTGTGAGTGTCAGCTCAGGTGTGATTGGTTCAGACTTGATCAGAGTTTACTGTTATATTTAAAGACGTAACTGTGACATCACAGAATGCTTTCAGATAGCAGGGAGGATTATGGGATTCCATCTCACCTGTGGGTGTGGCAGGAAGTAGGCGTCTCCGGGTCGTCCTCCTGCCTTTGCTGTAGCCGTTTCCATAGCAGCTGTTGGAGTACGGGTTGTGGCTGTCGCACTGGTCTCTGTACAGAGGAGGCTCATCGGGGTAATGTCTGAAAACACAGACAGGATTTAGGACAGGGGCACAGGTCTGCCTGTCCATCAGTTTACCTGTCTGTCTGTATACCTGTCTCTGGAGGTGATGCTGTCGTTGTCTTCCTCTCTGCTGTAGTAACCCTGCTCTCCATACACCTCCGTGTCCCCGTTCCTCCAGTATCTGTCCCTGGAGTCCCTCCTGCAGAACAGTGAGACTGTGATTGGCTGAGGCACCTGTCAGTCAAGACGAACCGGAACCCAAACATCCTGTTTAAGCCTGAACCCCTTCTTGTTAAATCCTTTGTATCCAGAGCTGAACCTGTTGAAAACTGTCCTGACTGTGTGTTACAGCAGCACCTGCTGGACAGTAGAAGAACTGCAGTGAGGTGCTGCAGCACCTGTGTGGGAACCTTTCAGTTAAACATCACATTCGGTTTGTTCATTGCTCCGAAGCAAAGTCCTGTGTTCTGGGTTTATAGTGCGACGCGTACCTTCCATGTTTGCTGTATGATGGTCTCTTATGGGCATGGTCCAGCAGGCCGTTCTTCACTGACGGGTGGCGGTGGTGATGATGATTGACAGATGACCTCATCTTGTCTCCACGGTGAAGATGTTCGTCGTGTTCGCTGCCATTCGGCATCTTGGTGAGAGAACCGACCCGGTGGATCAGACCTCCGTTAGATACGCCTCCGTCCCCAATGACACCACCAGGACCTGCAGACGGGACAGACGGCGGCAGCGGCATGGGAGTATTATTCAGAATATGACTCTCACACTGGAACACAAGTCTTTCTTCCCTGTTCGTTGATGTTTGTGTGTTAACTGATTCACCCTGCAGGTCATTTCCACTCCTCCAAAAACAAAATACTTTTCTTCTTCATTAGTTTTTTATTCTCAGAATAATTTTGACTTTAGAGGTCAGAGGTGAAAATGGGTTTCTGTATATTTTCTCATGTCTTCTGTCTGATGTTTCTCTGTAAATGTGTGTATGGTTTTGTGGGTTTGTGTCGGCTCATGATAAGGTCACATGATGTGTTGTTGTTTACCAGTGGGCGTGGTCAGTGCGGAGCCTCGTCGATCTTTCTCTGGTCCAAACCCGTTGTCGCCCTGCAGAGAGAACCAGACGTCAGATGCTGCCTGTGACCTCTCGCTTCACTTCACAGGACGACTGGTGTTTTTACAGTGTGTTCATAAAGACCTTGTATGCAGCATTCTCCTCCAGCTCTTCATCCTCCATCATGGCCTCCTCCTCCTCCTCCTCCTCCAGGTCCTCGTTCAGAGCCAGACGCATCTCTGGACCAAGATCCTGCAGAGTCTTCAGACCGGCTTTACACAGCTATAAACGTACAACATGGTTTTCAGTTTCTCCTGAAGCTCAGAGCTCTGATATGAAAGACTTCACCTCACAGGATCAATAACCATATCAATAACTGAACACGTGTTGTTTCATCATGTGTCTTCAGACAGACCTGGACAGCAGACGGGTTGGTGGAGTCGGACTCTCCGGTCAAAGCTCCTTTTTCCTTCCTCTTCCTGAACTTCCTGAAGTAATCCTGGATCAGGAACGTGGCGTAAAACTTCCCAACGGTCACTTCCTCCTCTGCAGGAGGAAGCAGGACAGGTGAGTCTGTACTACTCACAGCTGCAGTATTAGTACTATCTGCTGTAGTGTCTGTAGTGTTAGCGGTACTAGCAGTAGAATCAGTACCTTCGTGCGGTGGAATGACTTCGTCCAGTAGTTTTGGTTTCATTCTTTTCCAAATCTTCTTGATGATCACCCTCAGCTCCTCGTTCTCCTGATCAGGGTTACCTAGTAACAACGCACAGTGGGCGGGGTCAGGTATAAACCATGATATAAACATTCACATGGGGAGGACGCCTGACTTGTTTGGGCGAAGAGCTGACCATTTAATGTGCGACTGAAGAAGAGTTTGAGAGAACAGATACCTTCCGTCTTGATCTTGAGGGCGGTGCGAACCAGAGCGAAGAGCGTGGCGTTGAAGGTCACCATCCCATCAGAGTTCAGAGGCATGTTCATGGCTACCAGACGCTGACAGACAGGAAGAGGAGGGTAGACATCATTCATGTCCATGTCAAAGAGACGGCCATTTTTCATCTTAAAAGCTCAGGATCCAGAGCGAAGCCCTGTGGGACACCGGGAGTGACACAGTGCAGCCTCTTACCTTACAGGCCACTCTGTGAGGACAGAGCTTCCCAAAACCCAGAGGAGGCTGAATCCTCCTGAGCAGAGCCACAACGTCCAGGTGTTTGATTCGACCCCTGAGAGAAGAGAAGAGAAGAAGAAGATACGATACAATAAATCATGACACAGCACAAATAAAAAGAATCCAGGAGCTTTCAGTAACCGAGAAGTCAGCTACAGTTTCACATCGTGTCGGAACAAAAGCTGAAAAACTTTGGATAAATGAAAACAGCTGTTTTTATAAAATAGGGTTTTATAGTATTTTCTTTGCCAGAGAAACTTATTTTTAATAACAGGTCAGAGGATAATCACCTCACAGTGAGCAGGTTCAGTTTCAGCATAGTCTGCTGTGTGTGTGTGTGTGTGTGTCATACTTGGCCTCTGGGTCGTATTCAGACCAGATCCTCTTAAACTCGTCCAGATGATGTGGCCCCAGAATCGACCAATCACGTGTCAGATAGTCAAAGTTGTCCATGATGACAGCAACAAACAGGTTGATGATCTGAAGGCGGGAAAAACAAACTGTGTATACATGTGTGTGTGTGTCTGTGTGTGTGTGTGTGTCTGTGTCTGTGTGTGTGTCTGTGTGTGTGTGTCTGTGTGTGTGTGTGTGTGTGTGTCTGTGTGTGTGTGTCTGTGTGTGTTCTGACCAGGAAAGCACACAGCATGAAGAAGCTGATGAAGTAAACGATGGCGAAGTTGCTGCCGCAGCTAAACTCCTCTCCTGGTTCGTAGTCTGACTCGGGGTCACAGCGTTTACCTGGGAGGCTGGCCAACATGATCTCCTGCCACGCCTCACCTGTAGCACACCTGCACACACACACACAGAACAGGTACAATAACCAGAACACAATGAAGTCTTCCCCCTGCTTGTGAGACTTTTTTTTCCTTCATCAAATAATGAGATGAGACAAAGAAGCAAAGGACCCGGAGCAGAGCCCTGAGGGACTCCAGGAGGAGGATCTGACCTGAAGAGGAGCAGAACAGCCTGAGGGAACGTCTGGAAGTTGTTGTTTCTGTTGATCTGAGTGTGATCCTGCATCGCTATCTTTCCAAACGTCTGAATGAGACAAGGACAGCAGAAGTTAGAGCAGCGGCTCAGAACGGAAACAAATCAAAAACCTCCCTGAAACACAACTTCAGTGTCTGCACAGGGAGCTGAGTCAATGTTTGACCTCTGACCTCTGCAGCCTGATCCTGGTCTCTGCTGTGACCTACAGGCTTCAGGCTGCATTAGTTGCTACTAGCATAACACAGCCCAATCTCCCAACCAGCTGTCTGAGGTTGTAGGGCATTGTGGGTAATACAGGCAGAAATCTGGATTCTGGTTCTCGATCAGATCGGCGTCACCTGTGTATGAGCTCACCTGCATGCCAATGACGGCGTAGATGAAGAAGATCATGGCGATGAGCAGAGCGACGTACGGCAGAGCCTGAACAGAGAGAGGAGGAGGGGGTTAGACTTCCTGTTAGACTGAGAACACACCTGTCTGTTAGCCCCGTCCCCTGACCTGCAGTGATTTGATAAAAGTCCACAGCAGCGTACGAATCCCCTCCCCTTTACTCAGCAGCTTGACCAGTCGCATCACTCGAAACAGACGGAAGAAGGTGATAGACACTCGAGAGCTGTCCTCTCCACTCTGACGGAGACACGTAGAGGACGGTTAGCAGCAGGACGTCGCTCAGGATCCTCAGAGATACGAACATGATGAATTCATTCAGAAGAAATTCATTAAAAAACACTCAAAAAAATACTGAAAACACAAAACTTAACCCCCCCCCCCACCAGCAGGTTGGTAAAATCCAGACCTGCAAACAGGATGAGACCACTGTCCTCTGAGACACTGATGGACATAATGTTTCTAACACACCTCAGTGCTGTAACAGATGTGTGAACAGACGTAAGGACTTTTTAAAGTGTGTATTGGTGTCTGGAAACAGCTGCAGCTGCTGTGAAGCCTCAGCTCTGCTGCAGGAACCTTCGCACTGTGACGGGGGTACAGTTAACACATCACTGAAACGGGGGACACACGAGGGACGTCTGCCGTCCCACAGCTGCTGCTTCATTACTCACACTGAACTCTGTGACGACGATATCGACCACGCTGCCGACCACGATCAGAGCGTCGAACGAGTTCCAGGCGTCTATGAAGTAATGCTGCAAGAAGGAGGAGTGAGACTCAGAGCGACCTCTGTGTCTGAGCGTGAACGCCGACACGTGAACCACATGACGACACATCAAAGTAAAACCTTTACGATGTGTAACAGAGGACACTGTTTGTCTCACCCTGAGTCTGAGGGCGAGCAGCTTCAGCAGCATCTCCACGGTGAAGAGTCCAGTAAACACCATGTTCAGGATGTCCATGATGTAGCTGAAGGTCTTAGACTGTTCATAGTGCTGCAGGAGACACACACACAAACGCACCGTCAGACACGCCGCAGACGCTACACACTGACGTCAGCATGAGACGGAGTGAGTCATTCACCTGAACAGCCAGAGTGACGGTGTTGAGCAGAATCAGCACGAACATGACGTATTCGAATCCTGTGGAGTTGATGATGGACCAGAACTTGTACTGAACCGGATTCTTCGGGATGTAAAGTTTCAGAGGCTGAGCCTTCAGAGCGTACTCCACACACTGACGCTGCAGCCGAGACACAAAGGGTTCAAATGTACTGCCGCACACACACACTGAGGCTGGACGGACAGACGGGCTGAGACAGAGAGGCAGAGAGAGACGGGCTGAGAGAGACGGGCTGAGACAGAGAGGCAGAGACAGACGGGCAGAGAGAGATGGGCTGAGACAGAGAGGCAGAGACAGACGGGCAGAGAGAGACGGGCTGAGAGAGACGGGCTGAGACAGAGAGGCAGAGACAGACGGACAGAGAGAGATGGGCTGAGAGAGACGGGCTGAGACAGAGAGGCAGAGACAGACGGACAGAGAGAGATGGGCTGAGAGAGACGGGCTGAGACAGAGAGGCAGAGACAGACGGGCTGAGAGAGACGGGCTGAGACGGGCTGAGACAGGCAGAGACAGATGGGCAGAGACAGATGGGCAGAGACAGACAGGCAGAGAGAGATGGGCTGAGAGAGAGAGGCTGAGACAGACAGACAGGCTGAGAGAGACGGGCTGAGACAGACAGACAGGCAGAGAGAGACGGGCTGAGACAGGCAGAGACAGACGGGCTGAGACAGACAGACAGGCAGAGAGAGACGGGCTGAGAGAGACAAGCTAAGAGAGAGACGGGCTCAGACAGGCAGAGACAGTCGGGCTGAGAGAGATGGGCTGAGACAGAGAGGCAGAGACAGACGGACAGAGAGAGACGGGCTGAGACAGAGAGGCAGAGACAGACGGGCTGAGACAGAGAGGCAGAGACAGACGGGCAGAGAGAGACGGGCTGAGAGAGACGGGCTGAGACAGAGAGGCAGAGACAGACGGGCAGAGAGAGATGGGCTGAGAGAGATGGGCTGAGACAGAGAGGCAGAGACAGACGGGCTGAGACAGAGAGGCAGAGACAGACGGGCAGAGACAGACGGGCAGAGACAGAGAGGCTGAGACAGAGAGGCAGAGACAGACGGGCAGAGAGAGATGGGCTGAGAGAGACGGGCTGAGACAGACGAGCTGAGACAGAGAGGCAGAGACAGACGGGCAGAGAGAGACAGAGAGCTGAGAGAGAGACAGAGAGAGGACAGAGAGAGACAGGCAGAGAGAGAGAACGGGCTGAGGGCTGAGAGAGAGACGGGCTGAGAGAGAGGCTGAGAGAGAGACAGACAGAGAGAGAGAGGGCTGAGAGAGACGGGCTGGCTGAGGGCTGAGACAGAGAGAGCAGAGACAGACGGGCAGAGAGAGACGGGCTGAGAGAGACGGGCTGAGACAGAGAGGCAGAGACAGACGGGCAGAGAGAGACAGACAGGCAGAGAGAGACGGGCTGAGACAGATGGGCAGAGACAGACAGGCAGAGAGAGATGGGCTGAGAGAGACGGGCTGAGACGGGCTGAGACAGGCTGAGAGAGACGGGCTGAGACAGACAGACAGGCAGAGAGAGACGGGCTGAGAGAGACAAGCTAAGAGAGACGGGCTCAGACAGGCAGAGACAGTCGGGCTGAGAGAGATGGGCTGAGACAGAGAGGCTGAGAGAGACGGGCAGAGAGAGATGGGCTGAGAGAGGCGGGCTGAGAGAGACGAGCTGAGAGAGACAGGCTGAGACAGGCAGAGACAGACGGGCTGAGACAGACAGGCAGAGAGAGACGAGCTGAGACAGAGAGGCAGAGACAGACGGGGTGAGACAGACAGGCAGAGAGAGACGGGCAGAGAGAGACGAGCTGAGACAGAGAGGCAGAGACAGACGGGCAGAGAGAGAGACGGGCTGAGACAGAGAGGCTGAGAGAGACGGGCAGAGAGAGATGGGCTGAGAGAGGCTGAGACAGGCAGAGACAGACGGGCTGAGACAGACAGGCAGAGAGAGATGAGCTGAGACAGAGAGGCAGAGACAGACGGGGTGAGACAGACAGGCAGAGAGAGACGGGCAGAGAGAGACGAGCTGAGACAGACAGGCAGAGAGAGATGAGCTGAGACAGAGAGGCAGAGACAGACGGGCTGAGACAGACGAGCTGAGACAGAGAGGCAGAGAGAGAGGGGCTGAGACAGACGAGCTGAGACAGAGAGGCAGAGAGAGACGGGCTGAGACAGACGAGCTGAGACAGAGAGGCAGAGAGAGACGGGCTGAGACAGACAGGTGAGCTCACCTGGTTCTTGTCCAGCTCACAGTTCTTGTACTCCTGCTCTCCCTGCTCTCTGAAGGTGATGATGACGAAACCCACGAAGATGTTCATCATGAAGAAGGCGATGATGATGATGTAGACGATGAAGAAGATGGAGATCTCCACTCGGTAGTTGTAGATGGGACCAGAGTTCTCCCCGTTAGCATCAATGGCTTTGTACAGCAGCCTGTGGGGCGGGGGCGGGGTCATGTTTGGGGGCGGGGCCAGGTTGTTAGTATCTGTTCCCTAAAAGCTGCGTCACAAAGTGAATACGAAGTTTCTGAAGCGAACACTCACGCGGGCCAACCCTCGAACGTGGACACGGTGAAGAGCGCCATCATCCCCATCAACACGTTATCAAAGTTAAAGTCACTGTTCTGCCACAGCCTCTCTCTGACCATGGGATGGCTCACATCTCCATCTTTATACACCACAAAGGTCCCTCTGAACACACACACGCACACACACACACACACACACACACACACACACACTGAACATCTCACGTCTCAGGACAGAAGCTGGTTTCACTTCCAAAGAATTCCAAACTTACTTGCACTGTTCAGGAGTGTGTTTGGCTTCGTCTGTGCAGCGATAAAATTTACCCTGAAACACAAAACACACAACTGAAGACACACGACGTCTTTAACAGGCTGAAGGACACACACAGCAAATAAAACATCTGTCACAGGTGAAATCAAGATGGTTTCCTGACACCTGACCTGCGATCGAACACGAGCTGTATCTCAGAACAAACACTGACTCTGAGGAAATGAAGCTACCACAAGCATCACAGGACGTCCCGCCGGACATCCCACAGGACGTCCCACCGGACATCCTGGTTTGGTGAACGAGTGGCATGCAGCACTGACACACTCACCTTAAACAGCTGGACTCCGATGCAGGCAAACATGAACTGAAGCAGAGTCGTGACGATCATGATGTTTCCGATCGTCCTGATGGCCACAAACACACACTGGACCACATGCTGCAACACACACACACACACACACACACACACACACACTGTTTCTGGCTCTGACGCGTCACATGTCTGTTTGATACAGATCCACATCACTGATCCAGCTCTGCCTCGTCCACTCAGACGTGTGAGGTGTCTGCGATGTGTGTTACCTTGAGTCCTTTGGCTCTGTTGATGGCTCTCAGAGGCCTGAGCACCCTGAGGACTCGGAGGATCTTCACCACCGAGATGGCACTGGAGCTGCAGACGCAAACACACAGCAGGTCAGCCCGTCCGTCCGTCCTCTGTTTACCCACTTCATCTGTCCATCATACAGGGAAGAGTGGTTCTTCTGCTGGTTTTCCTCCAGCAGAGGGCAGCACACACACACACATACTTGTACTGATATCTTTGTGAAGACGCTCATTGACATTCCCTGGCCCTTTACCCTAACCCCTAACCATCTGAACTGGATACCTAACTAATCCTAATCCGAACCAAAACCCAATTCTAACCCTGAAACCAAGTCTTAACCCTCAATCAGCCCTTTAAAGTTGTGAGGACTGACCAAATGTCCTCACTCTGTAAGGCCCATGTAGAGTTTGGTCCTCACAAAGATATATGTACAAGTACACACACACATGCACACACACTCATGTTTGAGTTCATTTACTATAAAACCTGATTGACACTCCAGCTGATCGGTTTCAGTCTGATCTGTGATCAGCCTACAGACA
>CM028885.1:23633833-23636333 GCA_016801885.1 Toxotes chatareus | reverse complement strand
GTCCACCTGCGAGAAACAGACTGAGGGACTCAGAGCGGATTGACTGAAGACAGCAACATAAAAGGACTGATTACGTCTCTGATCAGATCATTGATCCTGAGTCCAGGTGGAGCTGCTTTATATACAGGTAGATAGTTTAGTCCTGTGGTTCCCAACCTGGGGGTCGGGGCCCTTCAGAGGGTCTGCAGGTAAATGTGAGGGGTGGTCAGGTGATTGATGGATCTCTGATTCTCTCACTCTGTGGTACAGAACTGCACAGAACACAGATTAAAGTCACGTCTCCATGTTTACCTTCACTTCTCCTTCTTCAGCCTCCTCCTCAGCTCCCTCCTTCTTCTCACTGCAGAAGCAAGAGATAAACTAAACATCTGTTTTCCCACTTAATCAAATACCTTTCCATCCTTTCCTCATTCCTTCCATCACTCACTCTTTCTTCTTGTCGTCTCCGTCTCCTCCGGCCAGGTTGTCCACAGCAATGGCCAAGAAGACATTCAGCAGGATGTCTGACACACGCTAAGGACACGCAACAACGTTCAACACTGTACGGAACAAAAGCTCATGCTAGAACGTTTTCACTGATCAGTAAGTTTTCCTGCAGTGCCTGAAGGCACCAACAGAGTGGACACACACACACACACACACACACTGATTCAGGAATGTCAGTAAATAATAACTGATGCTGTGTGTGTTGCATTCACAGCTCGGCTCCTGTTCCTGAACGCCTCACGGGTCAGTGAAGGATACAGTTACCGCAGATGAAGAGGATGACGAAGTACACGCAGACGATCATCCCCGGGAACACGGGGCCTCCGTACGCCATGATGCCGTCATACATAACCACGTTCCAGTCCTCGCCTGTCAGGATCTGAACATAGAGTCAGCATCAGTGACACACCTCCCACACGCTCTGACATCACCGATCAGCTGTGTCATTGGTCACATGACAGATCTGATTAAAGGGGCGGGGCCTTCTCACTGACGCTTAAGTTGTCATCAGAAAGAGACGGTGGGACAAATGTGTCCATCTTGGTCCAAACTGAGTTGGACCGAGTTGGACTGGAGCCCTGAGCTTCAGGCCGGGGGCGTTACCTGGAAGCAGGTGAGCAGCGCCTGAGGGAAGGCGTCGAAGGTGCTGCGTTTGGTCTGTGTCTCGTCAAAGTTGAATTTTCCTCCGAACAGCTGCATGCCGAGCAGAGCGAAGATGATGAGGAAGAGGAAGAGGAGGAGCAGGAGGGAGGCGATGGACTTCATGGAGTTCAGTAGGGACGCCACCAGATTGGACAGAGCCGTCCAATGGCTGAGCAGAGACAGAGTGACATCAGAGGGGGTGATGAGCTGCACTGACAGTGTTTAACACCTGAACTGTGACGACAGGGAGACGTCTGCTGCGTTCGCCTGGTCCAGGCGTGTTCTCTCACCGTGTGACCTTGAAGATCCTCAGCAGGCGGACGCAGCGCAGCACGGAGATCCCCAGAGGAGGCATGATCTCCAGCTCCACCAGGATGGTCTCCATGATGCCGCCACACACCACGAAGCAGTCGAAGCGGTTGAAGAACGCCACGAAGTAATGAGCCAGACCCAGACTGTACATCTTCAGCAGCATCTCCACCGTGAACAGAGACAGCAGCACCTTGTTGGCGATGTCTGCAGAGACACAGAGGACAGCCGTCTTTCATTTCTCTGTTTTAGTGATGTGATCACTCATCACAGTGGACGTGTCTGATGTGGGACAAAGCTTGGTTTGGTTAAATCTACAGACGTAGCTTCAACTATTCTGGAAGCTTCTGACACACACAGACAGAGTCCTGCACAGTGACACGCTGTCTCTGTCTCTGTCTCCTCAGCCGTCAAATAAACCACTGTGTGAGATGAATATGTGAAATGATCCACACCGTGTGCGTGCGTGTGAGTGTGCGTGTGTACCCTGGACTTGTGTCAGCCAGTCGGGTTGGTTGTAGTGCTCGGAGGCGCTGAGAGAAGTGTTGAGGAAGACGAGCAGCAGAACCAGCCAATAAAACGTCACAGATTTGACGGCAGTGCGACAGTTTCTGCGACAGACACGATTCCACCGACGCAGCGTCCGACTGACAGAGAGAGAGAGACAGGAAGTGAAGTGTGTGTTTAACACAGAGTGAACTGATCATTTCCTGAATGTCTGACAGTCAGTGAACTCACCAGCAGCTGATCTTCATCATCCGAGCACTGAAAGGAGACGGACAGGCGTCAGTTTCCTGTTTGAAGCCAGACCAGTCACAGTCCAGTAACCAGAATAACTGAGCCCCCCCCCCACACACACACACACACACACCACCAATATCTGTTCTTAGTCTGAACACACACCAGCACCAGGTGAGTCTGTGAACCAGTTTCACACAGGAAGGCCTGATGGATTCAGGAACGTGTGTGTGTGTGTGTGTGTGTTACCAGCAGGCCTGGCAGCAGTTGGTGTGTTCCTCATCAATGTTTTCAGTGTTTTCAGAAGCTGTTTCACTGGCAGGAA